>BDSI01000116.1:185147-401287 GCA_003117195.1 Eudorina sp. 2006-703-Eu-15
GGGGAGGACGCCAATGATGCGGCGCTCTCCTCCCCTCCCTTCCACTGCCCGTGAGGATCGCCGTACGGTGCGCTGCGCTCCCACCCACTCCCAAAGTCCCCCCCGCCAGCCCCCGACTGCGCCCAACGTCGAGCCACCTTTTCCGGTCGCCCAGAGGGCCGACGTGTCTGTGGGAGTGAGAGAGTGGGAAGAGCCACACGCGCAGCAGAGGAGCTTCCGGCCCCGGCTACCTCCATCCGCGGCGACCTCGCTCAACCCCGACCGCCCTCCTTTCCATCACATCCCAACCCGCTGCATCGCCTCATCCCAGCCCCCCCCCCGCGCCGCCCCCCCGCCCCCCGGCAGCTCCTGTTGACCCACTACCCCGGGGAGGCCCAGGCGGCGGCCTTCCTGGAGCGACTCGGGGGCAACCGCCGCCTGCAGTACGAGTTCCTGTCGGCGGCCGTACAGCACAAGCAAGACCTCACGCATGTACGGCATCCATCTGCAGTGGTCTCAGGGGTCGAGGCGCTCTGCCTGTCTCCCAATCTCTCTCTCTCCCTCTCCGTCTTCCTGCCTCTCCGTACGTCTGTTGGGGGCGGTCTAGGACTCTAGGCTACGTCTGCGGTCACCGATGGTGGAAATTTGCGGGCGGAAGGGAAGGAGCGAGATCGCCATCACCCACCTAGTGGGGTGTGGTGGGGTGGGGGGCCAGATGCCGACCAGGATCACAGCAAAAAGCCCCGCTGTGCTGCACTGGAGTGCAATGGTTGCAGTGTACGACGTGTGGTTTCGGTGCCCCTATGTTGAGTCCGCGCTCCCTGCCCGCTTCTCGGGTTCGTGTCACCTGGCCCCCGCAGGACCTGGGGGGCGGCCACGACGACGCCGACGACCCCCACGTCCCCCGGCAGCCGTACAACAAGTCGTACTCTGTCGCCCACCTGCACCTCTCCCCCGCCGCCGCGGTGGCGGTCCTGGACGCCTGGGTATCCCAGCCCGCCGTCTGCAACACGTACGTGCAGCTGCTGTGCGAGTTCGAGCCGTCCGCCGTACTGCCGTTCCTGCAGCAGCACCACGAATACGACGTACGGCACTGCATCCAGCTGTGCGGCGCCGCGGGGGTGTGGGATGCGGAGGCCTACCTGTACGAGCGGTTGGGGGAGCCGGAGGCGGCGCTAGAGCTGCACCTGCGGGATGTGAAGAGGTGAGGGGGAGGGGGTGAGAAGGGGGGGGGAGAAGAGCGGCAGGGAGGGGACGGTCTGGGGTAGAGGATGAAGTCAAGCACGTACACTGCGGCCTCCCGCAGTGGCTGGCAGCATGCATTAGAATGGCGGCGGCCGGGGACGGGACCCGACCGGGACCCTGTCGATCGATCCCTTCTTATCACAGTGGCTGTGTCGTACCGCCCCTCCGCACCCAGGCGCAATCGTCAGCTGGAGGATGCCGTACACTCGGGTGTCGTACCGTCGTACCACACGGGACTTGCGGCGGGCACCCCCTTCTTCGACCACCTGGCCTGGCTGTTGGAGCTGTCCCCTCGCCTGGCGCTCATCCTGCAGGTGTGTGGGGGGGGGTTGGGCGGATGGGTCACGCGTCCAGCGCCAGTGGCAGCGTGCGGCTTCCCCCCTCCGATACCCCCTCTCGCTCTCACACTGTTCTCACGCGCTCGAATGGCGCGCTGTGCTGGACCAACCAGCTTTACCCCCTCACCACCGAAACCACCGCCAGCAACCCCCAACCCCAACCCCAACCCCCAACCCTAACTCCCAACTTCACTCCCACCATCCCCATCCCCATCCCCATCCCCACCACCGCCACCGCCTCCGCCTCTACCCTCACTCCCACCATCACCCCCACCACCCCCACCCCCACAGGGCACTCTGGGCCGGGTGGCGACGGAAGAGGCGGAGCGGGCGCGCAGCGGACACCGGGGGCCCCACCTGCGGGGGCCGCGCCTGGACACCGGCGCGGGTGGCGCGGGGGTGGCGGGCCCGCCGCCGGCAGAGGTGCTCCGGGCCTGGGAGGCGCTGCGGCGGGCGGTGGCGTTCTGCGGCCGCTGCTTCAAGCAGATGCAGATTCAACATGCAAAACAGCAGCAGCAGCAGCAGCAACATCCCGGGGGGCGGAGGTCGTCCCAGGGGCGGCTCCAGAGTTACGCGGTAAGAGACATGATAAGCGTTGTGAGGGCCGCGGCATGGAGAGGGTGTACGGCTTTCACGTGTCCGGACTTGTACAGTACGGCACACGTTGTTCTCATTCACCGATCGGGCCGCTTCCGGGTGCTGTCTGCAGTGCGCTGGCATACATGACACAGGATTCAACTGCGACGGATCCATCATGCGACTGTCCTGCTCGGGATCCAAGCACTGACCGGCTGCAGTGGATGGGTGGATGGATGGATGGATGGATGGGTGGATGCCTGGCACCACCCAGCCCACCCGCACCCTCCGCACATCCGGGAACTGATCCGCTGTCGTGTTTACGGAGCACCCTATTAGTGGCCCAAACGGGTTCGCGGACCCCCTTAGCTTCCCCGATCCTGCCACAGCATCGCATACCTCCTTCCCCGTCCCCCAGCCCGCTAGGACCATGCCGAGCCGCCCTCCTCCTCCTCCGCCTCCTCCTCCTCCTCCTCTCCTCCGCTTCCTGCCGCCCAACAAGGCAGCACATCCTTCTCTCCCCTCCCCATGTGTCGCAGGCTGGCGCGGCAGGCGGGCCCCTCCCCGCCTCCTCCGCCCCCTCCCCCTCCCCGGGTCCCTCCTCCTCCCCGCGGTCCCCTTCCCACTGCTGGTACTCGCTGCTCAACGCATGTGTGGCGGAGGTGCAGCGAAGGGCGCCGCACCTGACGGGCGTCGACAGGGGTTGCACCCGCGCCGCCGCTCCCGGGGCCGAGGCCGGGTGGGGCACTTCTGGTGTGGGGGGTGCCGCGCCCTCTGCGCCTGGGGGCAGCGCTGCGCCCGGCGGGCTGGCTGCCGGCGAGGTGGACACGGAGGTGGCGGCCAGGGCGGCGGCGGGTGACTCGGTGGCCGCGGCGGAGTGTCAGGAGCGGCTGCTGCGGCATGTGTTTGGGGTGTTCCTGGAGGAGGTGGGTGGAGGGCCACCGGTGGGGGGCCGGCGAGGGGGCCGGGGAGGGGCAGAGGGGGCTTTCCGCGGGTTGTCCGCTGTCTTGAACAGCACAAGGACCCGGGATGGGAGACGGGGAGCGGCACCCACTACACCCCACGTGGACGGCTTCCCTGCTTTGGGACTTTCAGTATCCATGGGAGTGCGCCAGGCAGTCGTGTGGGCGCTTACCCCGCCCGCGCCGCTGAGTGGTGCTGAGTGCTGCTGAGTGGTGCTGAGTGCTGCCCACTGATGGGTACTGATGGTGGGTCGAGTGCGCACACACTGCTGGGCCCTGACCTGGGCGGTTATGGGTGGGCTTCTTGTTAAACACTGCTGGTGGCCACCCCCGGGGGACCCCCGGGCCTTTCTGTATCGCCTGGCCATAAAAGTAAAAATGCTGCTGCTGCTGTTCAGCAAACTTCCTGTCTTAATGCGGTGGGTGTGGCCCCCGGGTGGGCAGCGGTGATGTCCCGACGATTGTGTGCCGACCGGGACGCCCCTGGAATGAGAATCACCCCCCCTGGATGGAGCACTGACTGCTACCTGCCACGTGACCCGCCACGGACCTCTTATCCCGCGGGGGGGGGTTGGCTGCAGGTGATCGGCTGCATGTCGGATTACGTGCCGCCCAGCGAGGTGGTACGACATATCATCGACACGTACGGCAGTCGGGACTTTGGCGGATTCCGGTGAGTGCGGCGGGCAGGCAGCCGCCGCCCGTAACCCCCCGACAGTTGCCGTCCGTCCTACTGAGCCGCCCCGCCTGCCCCCTCCAGCTGCTGCCGCTGCTGCTGCTACTGCTGCTGCTGCCGCTGCTGCTGCTGCCGCTGCTGATGCTGCTGATGCTGCTGATGCTGCACGTCGGGCATCGCTCTCCTGACGATCCATCGCCTTGGCACCCTCCACCGCCTGTGTCTGGGCTGTTTTTCTTTTTTAACCCCCTTCACCCGCACTGCCGCCCGCGGGCCGGGCCTCCTCCCTGGACGCCTGCCCTGCACGCCCCGCAGCCCCTCGACCCCTCAACGTCCCTCACCGTCCCTCTCCCCCTCGCTCCCTCCGCCTCTCCGCCCCCTGCCCAGGTCCACGCTGTTGGGTCTGCTGGGCTCGTGCGCCTACGAGCAAGCCATCATGGCCAGTGCGCAGCGGCTCATCAGCCGGGGGGTGTTCGCGACACACAAGTGAGCACCCCTCGTGGGGGGGGGCGACCGGGGTGGGGGGGGCGACCGGGGTGGGTGGGGGGGGGGGAGGGGGGACACCATGAGGGTTGGGCGCCCTTAGTGAGAACCATGGAGGGGTAGGGCTGGGGAAAGGGGTGGGGTGGCCGGCTAAACGCGGCCAGATGGACGGATGGGACGACGGCGTGCTCGCGGTGGTTGCATGGTGCGCCGGGTGGTACCGGTATCCACGCCAGCTGCGCGGCACGGTGGGGTACACGAGGGGGGGGGGCATCCCGGCTGCGCAGCCGCGGCACCGGACCACCCCGTCCATGCCCCTGCACAGGCCCGACCCTGTGCCACAGCCGGGGGCTCCTCCCACCGCGGCCCCGGCTGCAGCACTCGCTTGCATTTTGAGCTCCTGCGTTGGACCGACCCGCGGGACCCTTGACCCGGGCACAGCGCGGCTGCCCGGAGAGTACAGTCCGTCCAGGCCCCCGCCCGACCCGCCCCTCGGTGCCTGCCCCGTGTCTGTCCCCCAACGACGCCATCCGTAATGCGATGCGATCCGCAGGCATCGCTTGGCGCTGGTGGCGGGCCGGCTGCCGCAGACCGCCTTGCGGGGCCGGGACGAGCCGCTCGAGTCCGAGGCGGCGGAAGCGGCAGTAGCAGCAGTCGCGTCGGAAGCCGCGGCCCCGGCCGCCGCAGCGCCGTTCTGGGGCATGCAGCTGGACGGCGCTGCCAGCGGGCCGCGCGACTACGCCGGTGCGGCAGGCGCAGCAGCAGCAGCAGGCGGGGCAGTCACGGTGGTGACGGGGCCGCCCCTGCCGCTGGCCCCTGCCGGCGACTTGCGGAGCGTGCGGGCCGAGGGCCAGTTCCTCGCAGCGCTGCAGGCGCGGGGCGCCGCGACCCGTGGGTCAGTGGGCGTGGCCCGCGCGCGGATCCAACTGGCGGCGGGCTCAGGCCGGCGGTCGGCCCGACCGCCCTGGCGGCCGGCGACGTCCGCGGCGGCGGCGGGTGGGGTGCTGCAGGCAGCGGTCCACGGCGCCCTGGACGGCGCGGGGCCTTCGGGAAGGGGCGGCAGGGGCCATGCGGTAGGCGCGGGAGATGGCGGTGGGGCGGGTGGGGCCGGAGGCCTGGACATCGATGAACTGCTGAATTGGACGAAGAAGCTGGGGGGCTGAGTCGGTCCGGACGGGATATGGGTCTGGTGTTGAGTGGGGGCTTCATCAACCTCCCGGGTGCGTGGTGGAGAGGATTCAGTCCTGCGATGTTTGTGGAGCGACTGTAATATCGATGAAAGACTCTCTCTCTAGGGTTACTCCCATGCAGCTGTCGGGAAATGGGAAGCGCAGGAGGGGAGGGGAGTGCAGGAGGGGAGTGCAGGAGGGGAGTGCAGGAGGGAAGTGCAGGAGGGGAGTGCAGGAGGGGAGTGTGAGGTTCTTCTCTGGTCGGCGGATCGATCTTCATGCGGAGGTGTGCGGAGCTGCAGCGGTGCTGTGCCGCTGCGCGGAGTGAGAGGTGTGAAAGGCGGTGTGGCGGTGTGGACAGAGAGCAGCTTGCATCCGTGGCAGGGTGGATCGGTGGGAGGACCATGCAAATACCGTGTGGGGCTGATGATGGTGGGCAAGAGAGACGTGCTTGGAGGCAGGAGCGGATGTGAAGCGAGTGCCGGCTGCGAGAGCCGCGGTAGCTACCAGGTGTGTCTATGTGTTTAGAGGTGTGCGAGGTGTGTTGGTGTTGGTGTTGGGGTGTGGACAGCAGCCGGAGCGAACCTGCCGGCGGCTCCTGTCGGGCTTTGCCCTGTGGCCCTCGGCTCTCGATTACGGGTACGAGTCATTTTCGGGACACTTGTATGTTCCGTTGTTCTTGTTTGTTCGCAGCTGCGGGCCAACTTAGCGCGCAGTGCGTCTTCAGACTCTAGTGTCTTCTGGCATCTCCCCAGGCTGCAGGTGGGCGGCCAGGGCGGTGGATATTGTCACTGATAGATACGGCCGCAGGAGAGGCAGTTGCGGCGCTAAGACCGCAGCTGGGGGGCGTATGATATAGGGATGAAGGGATATAGAGGGACATAGAGGGACATATGATATAGGGACGTAGGGATGCAGCGATACAGGCCCCAAATCCCCGCCATGATACCGGTAGTCAACATCTGATACGGTACACGCACGGCCGGCAAGAGGTCTTGGTTCCGATCGGCCTGCTGTTGGCCAACTGTGTCGGGGTGTCAGGGAAGGTGATGGACGGATGGCGAAGGCACCCTTGTGCCGCACCCTTGTCCTGCCGCCCCCAACATCAGTCAGTACGGTACTGCTGCTCCGGAACCCAAACCCACCGGACGAGGATCGCGGGGTCGGCACGTCATCCACCTTTGGCGGCCTTTGGAACGGTTGGACGTGGCTGGCACCCTTGTGCTGCAAACTTTTGTTATCGGGCGCACCCTCGATATGGTACCGTCAATCACCCAGGCGGGCCCGGCAGGCTGAAGGTGCTGAAGGCGGCGGGTGGTCACAACGTGCCCTGATTGGGATCGGCGCCCAGGGAAGCAGCAGAGACCACCTGGCGTTCTGGGCAGGACGCTTCGGAGCAATGGTTAGACGCCCATGTGTGGCAACACAATCACGCAGCGATTTCGTAGTGGGGAGATCGTGGAAAGGGTTGCGTGTGCGTGTGTGTGTGGGTTCCAGAGCGAGGTTCCACGATCCACGAGCAGCACCCTTCTCCCTGCTGCGCCGGAATGACTGGAAGCGCTACTGCGTCACTGGAAGCGCTACAGCCGTAACCCGTCTCGGCAATCTACGTAAGGACAGTTTGCCGAGCCCCTTGGTACGGCAGCAGCACGGCTGGGACGCCCCGAGGGATGTCGTGGCACCGTGGAACTCAACAACCTGATTGGGAATTGAATGGGCGCAGAAGCACGCACTCGAACATAACTTGCGTCCTCACACATACCTCACAGGGTGGGTGGGTGGGTGCGTGTGTCTGAAACAGGTTACGTTACAAGGGCCCCCGCGGGCCATCGGTGACAGCCAAAGCCAACTCGACAGCCACAAACTGTTACAACGAAACCGCGCCGCCCAGGCCCGCCAGACGCCATGCTCCACCGCCCACCGCCCTCAGCACATCGTCATGGGGTCCCTCTCCATCATGGGGTCGCATACTCCGCAACCGGAGCCCGACACCGCCCGGCCTCGTTCTGTCCGCCAACACGCACTCCCAGCGGCCTCTGTCCACCAAACGCACGCAGACGTGTTTGGTGGACACAGGCCGTCAGGAGTGCGACGACGGGAGACAGTCGGGTCCAGACACGTGTCCCTATGTGCAGCATCGCCCTATCGCCCTCGCTCCGCGACCGCGATGGCCCGCTCGCGCGCGGGGCTGCCCACCGGGGGCAGCTCCACCAGCAGGGCCACGGCGCTGTAGAAGGCATCCAGGGACCACTCGTTGCCGTACGCCATCACCTCCGACTTCAGCCGGAACGCCGCGTCGGTGGTGTCCCTGTGCGCGGCCGTCACACACGGCCCCAAAAAAGAGGGAAGGGGGGTAGGAGGGGGAGCGCACATGCAACCGATGCTGGGACGTACGGCGACATACGGCTAAAGAGGTGGCATCATGATAAGGGCCAAATAGCTAATGGTGATCGTAATGGTATTGGCGGTGGATAGGTGCGGTGTCGCAGGCAGATCGTGAGGGTAGGCAGGTGTTTTTTAACCGCGTGCCAAAGCAGGAAACAGCAGCGGATGTGGAAAGGCGGGTCAACTTTCCCGCGCAGGGGAAGCGGATTGCAGCGACCAAACACAACACCATGCACACCGGAAGGACCTTCCGGTTTGCATGGTGATGTGCATCCGGTCTCTGCAACCGCTTCTCCTGCGCTTCCTTCCCAGCCCCTTACTAGAGCCCGGCCCTGCCTGCCGGGCCATGTCCCCTCTCCGGGCGAACCCCGATACAGTAACCCACCGGAGGCCCACCCAGACGACGTCCATCTCGGCGGGCCTCTCAAAGCCGGCGGCATTCATCATGACCCCCAGCTCGACGTGCTCCCGTATCCAGCGCCTGCAGAGGACGCACGGCACCGCACGATTTAGACTACGATACGGCAGCCATTCAGCCGGCGGTTGCTACCGGAGCTCTGGCGCCGGCCTCAGTCAACGGTCGCTCGCGGATGCGGCGGGTCTGCGTCTATCCTCTACGTCACCGTCACCATTCACTACCATCTGGGGTTGTCGGTACCGTAATTCGGGTTTCGGGTTCCGGGTAGTCCGGGCGTCATTTACTTCCTTCGCCTACACCGCCTGATACGCTGGACTTCGGTTCTCGCGGCTCAGTTCTCTTTTACACATGGGCACCGGTCATGACTCGACTGCCGCACGGCAACCCGCCCGCATACGCTTGGGCAAGGTCAGGGGCCGGGTTTGCCTTCCCCTAATTCGAAACCCCTCGAGGGCGCGCCTCAGATGATCTGACCTGATTCAAATTGTCCCCGGGGTCCGTCCATTCAGTGCCGCACGACAACGAAAGTCCCGTACTTACGAGATGATCCGAGCATCCCGGTCGAAGCTGTCCCCCACGTAGACCTTGGGAACGTTCTCACTGCGCGCGCAGCCAGCACGTGGAGGGTGCGGCGTGTGACCAATGGGGCCGACGACCAATCAGCGCGGGGCAGGGCCTCGCGGCGGGCGAACACACACAGGCGCCGCTGTCACCGCTGGCTGGTGCCGGGTGCGTAAACATCAGACCCCGACCCCGACCCGTTGGCAGGGGGACCGGCTGGAGCCGGCCAAGAGAGTAAAAGGTAGCCAGGGGTAGCCTGTTTAGGCAAAACTCATTTTCCTGCTTGCCGCCGACTGGAAGATACCCCCAATCCCCAGAGCACATGCCAATATGTATGTACGGTAGTCGACCGATCAAGTAAACCCGCGATGAACCGCCTCCCGGGCGGGCCCGTCCTTACCTGTCTCTACTGTAGCTGTCCGCCAGATGGACCGGCCGGAAGCTGCCCTTGAAGCCCAGGACCTCGCACAGATCCGCGTACAGCAGCCGATCGACGCCCTTGAGCACCCCGGGGAACATGCTGCAGGCGGCGGATGCAGGCGGTCGTGACGTCATCGGTCAGACATCCACCACCCAACTGCAGGCACCGTGCATGGCTAGGGTCCAATACTACATACGATGGCATTCGTCGCAGTACAATGGCAGGGCCGCGAACGATTCCGGGTCCCAGCGTTGCCTCGCTGCTGACCGCTGCGTGGTGATTGTTCAGCTGGCCTACCATTTCGTTTACATTATGCGGTGTGCTCGTAGCAGGTGGCGGGTCAGGAGTAGGTGACTAGATGTCATGCAAGGGGCAGGGCGAAGCCCGGGAAATGGCCCTATGCCACACCACTGTTCCTGTCCAGACGTAACAGGAACACAGATAATAAACAAGCAAGGTATAGATAGTAAGCACTGCAGGCGAATAATAAGCCGGCGACAGGCTGTTGGCGGGTTGGCGCTTGTCGGCTTGGGCTCTCTGTGTCTGGGCTGGGCTGGGCTGGGCCGGGCCGATGTCGTCAATTTTGCCAGCCAGTTGCCGGGTGCGCTGCCCGGGCCACTCCCGCACACGGTGTGTGCATATGCGGCGTGCAGCGCATGCGAGGCAAGGCAAGCTAACCCCGCAAGAGGAACCGCCATAACAGGAACTAACCGGCGGTGTGGCCTGACTGCAACATGTCCAAACGTCCCCTTGGCGTCCTCCCTCCCTCCCGCCCCTACCTGTCGCTCATGTCCCGGAAGCTGCACCCTCCCTCCCTCCCTCCCTCCCCTACCTGTCGCTCATGTCCCGGAAGCTGCGCGCGTACTGGTGGTGCAGCAAGAAGCCGAGGGTGGCGCCCGTGGCGTGCCACGTCGGCAGCGACAGCAGCCGAGACAGCTCCGCCACCAGGGGCCGGTAGCAGCCGGACAGCGACTGCGCCACGACGGGCCGCCGCTCCGTGCGGTCGAAGAACAAGTTGTAGGTGAGGGTGATGCGGTAGCCGGACGTCACAGGCAGCACCTCGTGCTCCAGGTCGCTGAAGAAGGCCGCGAAGTGCAGCACGGGGCCACCCGCCGGCTCCCCTGCCGGCGGCGGAGCGGACGTGGACGTGCCCGCGGCGGCGGGGTTGGACCTGCCCGCCGAGGGACCCGCCGCGCCATCGCTGAGGGGCAGAGACGCGACCGCGTCGCCGTTGCGAACCACCAGCTCGCCGCCTTCGAAAGCGCAGGGCAGCGCCACCACCAGCGACCCGAAATGGCTGTTGCTGAGCGGCGTGTCGACGTGCCGCTTGAACATGCCGCCCGGGCCGTAGATGTTAAGCTTGTCCAGCTGCGCGAAGATGGTCGGGTTGTCGGGTGCCATGAGCGACGAGATGTCCCTCATCATGTCTTGCGTCGGCAGCGTCGCGCTGAGACCGAACGTGCCCGGCAGCAGCCGCAGCGCGTTGCGGTACTCGGGGTCCAGGACGGGCTCTCCATGGCGGCCGAACGGAGCCGGCTGCGCGGCCTTCAGCAGCACGTCAATGGCGTCCTGGCCCAGCGGCTTCGCACCCACCACCAGCCCGCTGGCCGCACGGGCCGTGCCGTCCGAATGCGCGTCTGCCGCCGCGCTGTGGACAAACAGCGTGAAGGGCTGCTGCAGGCGCTGCTGGCCGGACACGTAGAATACGCTGTCTCTTTTGGCAGCGACGAGCTTACTATCAAGGCGACCTTCAGCCAGTCGCCGCAAGGTTTGCTGGTCTCCGCCGAGCCGCCGTAACATTTTATGCAGCTACCGAAGCAAAGGCAGGCGCTTCCTTACGACCTGAAGCGAGAAGAGTACCTGCAACAAGATTCCTACGAACTATACCTCCACACGCAAAACGACTAAGACATTAGGATACTAGTAAAAATCTATACGTCAGCTCACCCTGTCACTCTATGTCCACTGCACCAGTGGTCAAGGACGACCACTAACCAAGTACGGGTAGACACGGCACTGAGCAAACATGCGTTATCATAATTAATGCGGTTAATTCTCTTACGGAAAAGCTTTGATTATTCAAAATGGCACAGGTGTCTCAAGTTGACGCTCAGCTGATGCCGGACACACAGTTCCTCATTTGGACTGGACTGGAAGGCCTCAAGGGCTGTAACCTGGTGCGCAGCCAGTGGTGTACGGAGAAAAAGATGAGGAGGAGGAGAAGGAGGACGCAAAGGGGTGGGATGCCGGGGTGACTCTTGAGGAGAGGAGGAAGCAGGCGAGGAGGATGGAGGCAGGAGATGACGGGGAGGAGGGGAGGTAAGGACGGAGGACAGGACGACGAAGGGGTGGAAGGCAAGGAGGAGGGAGGGGAGGACCATCAGAATGCGATTTGATGGGTGGATGGAGGAAGAAGAGGTCGACGCGGGATGTTTCTGACACTAAAGCATTTGAGCATGGGCATGACGGGAATGGCTGGAAAGGCCGATCCGACTGAGATGGGTCAAGCGGCAAAGAGCGGTGCAGGGGCTGATACCGCCTACATGGCTGACTCGGAGCTGGACATGTGGCCCTGGCAACAGCGCAAATACGTTGAGCGAAAAGGCAGGTTCTGCAGAGATTTACGCGTCAAGGTACCCTTCCACTGATGGCCTGGTGCTGCTGCGTTGGCTGGTGGAAGAGGGTTATCCTGGTAACTACCGTAGTGAATCGGGCCTTAAAGAGGCAGCGTTGACGAGGTGCTGCCACTGGGCCACACAGCCTAGGACAGTGAAGCCATTAACCGGCCCTGTGTTGCGGGTGTCCCGTTTTCCTGCCGGCCGGCGCTTGGCCCGGGGGCGCATTTATGCGGGTCATGGCGCGTGCGCACTGAAGACGCGCCTTTGCGGGTCGCACCAGGGTGGCCCGTATGACGTTCCGAAGACGAACGCAACTCAGAAAGTTCATGTGACAAAGCACTGCCTATATGCTGTCTTGCCCTATGTTGGTGCGCCGTGCTGCTCGATGAAGACGGGTTTCTTGGCGTTATGACGTCAGGACGACATGGGCTTGCAAGCAGCTTCTGTTACATGGCGTTACAATGGTATCAATGAAAGGGTTTTACATACTTTGCCACAGTACAGTTCTTTTGGCCTGCTTCGCCCGCTTTCCAGCTTCTGCCGATCTGCCCAGCACGGGCAATGACGTGCGCATGCTGTGCAGTACGAAGGCACTATGGTATCTTGGCACATGTATGTTTGGGGTCTTCAAGTCAACCTGTTGTGTTATTTGCTGATGCGTATGCCAGCCGCCCGGGCATACAGACAACTGAAACGCATAATTACTTTCTGTGTCGTCCTCGCTATGGCAATGAGTGTGCAAACGACATCCGTATGACGCTTGCTTAGCTCAAATGGCTTCACCACATCCAGACGAGGTGGAATTGGATGTCGTAACCACTTGGGACTCGCTGCCCGGTTGCCTTATCGAGCGTATCGCAAGCTTTATTGACCCCAACGTGGTCGCGTGCGCTGTCCGATTGATAAACAAACGAAGTGCATTCCTGCTCAAAGCATGGCGCACCGTTCGACTTTCTCAGCTGGTTCCGCAACACGCGTTTGCGCAACGATGGGCGTCGGAGGACAGCATGCACGGCTTATCCATCAAACAGCGACGCCAATTGGTCGAACTTACGCTACAAAGCGGCATCCTCGTGAACCTCGAGGTCGCTGTCGCAGCAGTGGGTTTTACGATCAAATGGAGCCACCTCCTCAAGTTGGCCGCCGGCGCCGGCCACATCCACATCTGCGAGTGGCTGGATGCGAAGGGCTGCGACGACGGCAGCTATCGCATCGAGGTCCCCGCGCGTGCCGGCCACTCGGCCGTGGTCCGCTGGCTCCTTCGCAAGGCGGCTGACCGCAACCGCGAGCGGTACCCCGAGGTGGTCACCACAGCTCTGTGGGGAGCTGCGGAAGGCGGACACCGGTCGCTGTGCGAGGAGCTGCTGGCAGCCGCACCGATGAACGCCCACGCGATTCGGTCCGCCTTGTTCCAGGCCGTTGGGGGCGGCCATCTGGGTCTGGCCAAATGGCTGCTGGCGCGTCTGCAGGAAGCCCAAGGGAACAGCCCCGAAGGCGAGGAAATCATCCAGCTTCTCATCCACGCGGCGCACGGCCTCAACCTCCCCGACGTACAGGACCTGTTGCTGACCCTGCTCCGCGCGGGCGCGAACCTGGAAGCGGCCGCGCACGGTGGCCTGGCAGGCAGGCTCGGCGGGGAGATGATGTTCGCAGCCGTCGGCAGCCAGACCTCCGACTGGCGGGCCAAAGTTGAGTGGCTGCGGGGCATGGACTTCCGTTTCCTGCCCTCAGCCATGGATATGAGCATGAGGTACTTCCGAGCTGGCTGGCAACCTATACCCCACCAGCCCGACGCCGTCGAGCGCCTGGAGCTGCTGCAGCGGGGCGGCCTTGGGGAGGGCGAACTGGAGCAAGCGCTGTACGACGGCGTGGCTGGATCCAACCTGACGCTGGTACGGCACCTGCTGTCCGGCGGCTTGGTGAGCAAGCTGAGCGAGGAGCTGACGCTGCAGGCGGCGTTGACCGGTGACGCCGCCGTGCTGGCGGAGCTCCTGGCGGCGCGGTGTCCCATGGGTCGCCGCGCGGTGCTGCTGGCGGCGCGCTGCGGGCACTTGCAAGTGCTGGAGTTCCTGGACAGCGCGGAGGCTGGCCCGGCGGGGGCGGCGGTGCTGCGGGAGGCGCTGTCAAAGGAGGGCGTCAAACTCACGTGGGCGGCCGGCGCGTTGGGCAGCTTGGAGCTGATGCGGTGGCTGCGGGACCGCGGGTGCCAGTGGGACGGTCACAGCTTTGCGGCGGCGGCGTCGGGCGGCAACACGGCGCTGCTGGAGTGGATGGCGGCGGAGGGCTGCCCCATGGGGGTGAGTGCGGACTGACGGGGGCGAGCTGTGCAGTATCGTGCCGGGCATCGAGTTCCGCGCACGGATACGGTATGATCTGGAGCCCTAGGCTGTCAAGGGAATGAACCCATCGCACGCGCCCGTGAAGCAGGTTGTATCTCTATTCCATGACGGGGACGGTTACAGACATACAGAGACATGAGATGGTCCAGACGCTGTGGGGTTCGGCCTTCCCGCGACGAAGCGTGTGATCACAGGTTCGCATGCCTTGTTCACTTCGTACCTAGCGCACTTCTGCATCTCACGCACGGATGGGTCGAACGACGGCCGCGGAATGCGTCCGTGCGACTCTATCCTACACCTCTCAATAGTTTTCACCCTTGATCCTTTTGGGGTCCGCTGTAACGTTCATTCATTCGTCTAATTCACACTGAGAGCCGAATCCCTGGCGCCCAATCCATGGCCGCCCTCGTCGTCGCCGTGTTGCCATGCAGGTCCAGGCCGACCCCTACCTGGTGGCTGCCTACAAGGCGGACATGATTACGCTTCGGTGCCTGCGGCGGCTGGGCTGCCCCTGGGACGCGGAGGGCGGCACATTCAACGGGGCGGTGTGCAGCCCCCGGGACGGCCTCAAGTGCGGCCTGGATGTGCTGCGCTGGCTGGTGGCGGAGGGCTGCCCGGTGGACTGGCAGGCTGCTGCCGAGCGGGCGAACATGCGAAAGAAGGCTCCGGAGGAGGAGGGGGTAGGGGAGTTTTTGTGCAACCGGGGTCAAGGTGCAAACGGTTCTTTGTGATGATACAATGTAAGGCCCCATTTCGATGTAAAAAGATGATACAATGTCAGGTCCCGTTTCCATGGGAAGAGATGTACAACTGGACGGGCTATTGAAGCATCCAATTGAATGTAGCAGCGAGATTGATGTCTACATCCCATATTATCCTTCTGGGTTATTTTCTCTGCCAGATCATTTGCAAAGGTATATTGGCTGCGGCAGGGTTCGAACCTGCGCCCTTTCGGACAGGAGCCTTAATCCTGCGCCTTAGACCACTCGGCCACGCAACCACCTGATGCATAATGACGGCGTTCTCCATCTCAGAGCAAGCTGAGCTCGCGTGACCTTTTGGTTCGAGGCCGTGTCGGTAGCTCCGCGAGTGGTCATTGACGGGTTGGTTACGTGGTTTGTGTGGGTTTCCGGAGGCATCGTACCCGGCGCATCAGGTCAAGACATAGAATGCATGCATGCATGTTACAAGGGTCATGTCCGATGTTCGCTATCCAGTGTGGTGACAAGGGGATGGTGCGGTGTTGCGGACAAGCGGTAAATGGTTGGTTGCGGGTTGTGTGACAAGGGATGCAACGCTTCGCAGTTCTTGACCGAAGACGATTGTCTCCAACGAGGGCATGAAGAGTTAAGCAGGTCGTTGACGTCTGAACCTCTTGAACGTGTTAGGGCTTACCCAGGCATGTCAGGGCATGTGCAATCAAGGCAGGGCTTACCCAGGCATGGGTTGCACAGACCTGCGCAGAGGCGTAGCACAGATTCTATGATCAGCGCGCTGTCCAGGACATCAACCGTGCGGTAAAACCGCGTGGCGCAATGGGGCCTGTGCCGTACACGGGGACTTCCGCACTGCACCGTTAAGCATCGGCGGTGATTTATGGCAGACTGGCACTTCTCCGCAAGCGTTGAAGACTCATGGTGGATGGCGCAAGTCCGAAAACACGCAAATACCGCCCCTGGAAGCAACCTAGCGGTGTTGGCTCGTCAGGTCGGGACGCAGGGCCCACCTTAAAACGGTCACGTGGGTATGGGGCTCCTTGCCTCGCGCGCTGTGCATGTGGTCATGGCAAGCAAGTGGCTACACCAAGGCGACGACGAAGAGCAGACAATGTAAAGCGAAGCAGTATTACCGGGTAAGTTGCGAGTATTACCGTGGAAGTTGCGAATAACCGTTGATGCTGCCAAGGTTGCATGTTCTTGTGCAACTGGACTCGCATCTTCGTGCGACATGCTGCAAGGGTTGCTGCGGTGCAGACCCTTATTATTCGGCTGACGGGCCCAGCCGCATCGCTGCGTGTCGCACGCTGAGCCGCTTGGAGTCATTCGACCTCCCCGCACCCGCCACGCTCCCTGGCATGAAACTCCCCCCCACAGCCTCCGACAGACAACCACACATCGCACAGCCACCGACAACCGCACTTTCGATACCCTCCCCTGTTGGCGCGATGCACTGCTCCACCGCACATCCTCAAAGCGGAGCCGAGCGGACCGCCAAGCACTTCCCCAATTCGCCATGGCATGCTCAGCCTCTCAAAACCTCGAAGCCAGGCCCTAGCTGACCCTCTGACCCTGCCACTCAGTGCTCCTCATACCGTACCCCAGCCACCTGGCTCGCCGCTCATCAGTTCGACTCTCCTCACGCGCGCTCGGATGGCAGATCACTACCTGCAGTCGACTCAGCGGTACCGTATCACATATATACATTGGCGACCGAGTCTGCCATTCTACAAGCGGACGCCACGCGCCACAATCAAGCAGTTGATTGAGGTCTTTATAGGTTTAGGTTTGACAACAAGGTGAGCCCCATAACGGCCGGAGCTATCCTCCCCCCGAGCTTTTTGCCGGCGCTGCCCCTGGGCGCCTTGTGTACCGAATAGAGGCAGACACATTCCACACCCAGTTGCTGCTGCTAGTCGCGCACATCCAACATCGTGTATGTTTCGTTCCACCTCCCATATATAAAACTGGACTGGTCGGGGACGCCACGCCAGTTGCGCACGCTCAACACACTCGCATTTCTGCTCCACAGAATTCGCTCGCTTTACCGCTTGGGCACCACCTAGCTAGTACGACGCAAGCAGCTTGGGGTCCAGGATCTGTTTGACTCCGAACTCGTGTTGCCGCGAGACCGAGTAGCACAGGTGGGTGGCAAACAGCCAGGTGTGTATGTCTCGCAGCGAGGTAAGGCCCTCCGCCGTACGGAGCCAGGCCGCTCGGCTGGCGTCCTCCTTGGCCTGGTCCAGCGGCAGGACGAGGGCAGCACACACAGAGGTCAACATCATCCTCAGTAACGATGAAAGCGCGCGCCGGGAAATGGTCATGCGTGTAGGAAGGCGTGCGGGCGTGCAGGACGGAGCATAGCCAGGAGTGCCACAGCAAGACCATCGTACGAGGTAATGGAGGAATAAGTGCCTGTGAGCAAGCCATCCGGTTGTACGTGGCCCCAAGAGGGGAAATCTCAGGACGGTCGCAGGTCGGTGCCGCCCGCAGGGGTCGGTGCCGCCCGCGTGCACATCCACGCAAGCGGTCCGCGATGCCGCGGCGGGGCGTTGCAAACATACCAAATACCGTACACCTCACCTTCCGACTCTGCAGCACATCGGGCTCAAAGATGCCCTCATCAGAGGCCGCCACATACAGCAGCTCGTACCTGCAAGCGGCCATGTGTGTGCGGCAGAACGCTGCTTGGAACAACCGATCGACTGCCGTTTCCTTGCTGAATCCCCTGCATGAGGCGAGTCAGCCACGCCCGCAGCACCTCCACCGTCTGAGCCCGCCGCGTCGCCACTCCACCTTGTCCCGTCCCCGCGTTGTCACCCCGCCTGCCAAGTCCCCCGCACCTGTCCGGGTCGCCGTACAGGTCCTTGCCCGCATGTCCGTACATCACATGGAACAGGGCGGCGGTGCGGGCCATGTGGAAGTCGGAGGTCACCACCGCCACCCGCCGCCAGCCCGCGGGGATGGTGTGGATCGTCAGCGAGAAGTAGGCGTTCCCCACGGTGTCGTAGCTTGATGCCTGCGTGCCGTGCGACATCCCGGCGGCGGCACGGGCCGAACCGGGCCCCGGCGGGCAGCGAGACGGATCCTGAACTGAGCGTGCTACGGGGCTACGGGGATGCACGAGTGCGTGTGTTCAGCAGCGAGGCAACCCGCCCAAAAGAAAGCAGTTAAAATACCGTACGTGTGCGCCGGCCTCGTGTGCGTATTTAGGTAGCGAAGAAACGCGCCCCGTGTGTGTGTTTAGTGAGCGTTCGTCAAACGCGCGTCGTCAGGGGCGCGCATTGCCCTTGTCCTGCAAGGGTCTCCCTAACAGGCAAGAAGCGCGGAGAGAGCAACGAGGTCGTCGTTTCCGGCCGCGTCCCGTCAGGCGCACGCACCTCTTTGAGTAGGGTGGCCGCATCCGCGCCCTTGTCCAGCAGGTAGCGGGCGCACGCGGTGGATTCGTGCACCACAAAGCCGCTCATGTCCAGGTAGGGCGCCTTGTGGGGCGTGCCGCCGCCTGCAGATGAGGGTTTGGCACAGACACCGGTGGCACAGGCAGGCGCCTGGTGTCAAGGAGGCGCACGGCCGCAGGACTTTGAGGGATCCGCCAGCCGGACAAGCCGGGCTGGCTCCCGGCTAGGGCCGGGGACGCGGGCGGGGTAGGTGCAGATCAGGGCTCGGCCTAGGCGGGGCGGTCTGGGTTAGGTTGGTGGACGCGGGGTCGGCCCCGAGAGGTAGACTGGGATGGGAAGTTGGGAACATGACATCGTTGGGGGTTGTCATCAGCGAGCTGCCCGTTGGCGTTGGCTCGGTTTGGTGGATGACGTTGGTGTCGGCGCTTGTTTGTATATCTGCTGTCTTGAGCGGCTGAAGGATCTAAGGGTTTGGAAATGCGCCTTGTCGCGTGCGCGGGAATCCGGCAGGAATGAGAACGCGCATCGTTGCGGGCCCTTCCGTGCGAACCATTGTGGCCTTTCGTACCAGTGCAAATACCGAGGCGATGCAAGCTCTACGGTGTGTGCAGACGATTTCCCGACCAGTCCACATGCTTTTAACGGCCTAGAAACGGAGCTGGCGCCCATGTCCTGCTTTGGCACGACACGCGATTGTGCTAACCACCGCAACGAGCGTCCCGTACATATGCTACCTAACTCTTAACCTGAGCGAGCTTGTTGCCATTGCAAGGCTCACCTAAAGAGAGAATGGGGCAGGGCTTCTGCTGCAGGCGTTGCAGGGAGAGCGCGGTGTCGAGTCGCCGCTCAACCCATTTCGGGATGGAATCAGGACCCGTCTGACCGCCAGCCAGGACGATGATGGCGTCTAGAGAACGGTACATGTCCAGTCTGCTACCATGCCAATCGTTCGCTCCGGCAAGCGGCTCTCTGTAGGCCAAGCCCCAGGCGACGCCAGGGATCTCACGCGGTGCCGCATCCTTGGACGTCGAGCTTTGCCCGTTACTGCCATTGGATATGGATGAACATTGAATGCGTGGACCGACACAGTATGGCCGTCGGGACGAAGCTAAGCCGTGAACTTTGGCACAAGCTCGGTAAACGGACAGCTTTGCCGACATATTCGTGTATGATGCACACAATGCGATCATCACCGAAGCAATAGCAAACTTTACAAGGACATTGGTTGTTATTCCAGTTGTAAGGCCCCCGTCTGATTCGGTTGGTGCCCAGCTTCTACACACACTGTGTGGCATCCATTAAGGCATACGTCTGTCTGATTATATGAATGTACGTTGTTTCATTAGCAGCCGTGTATCTGAGCGCGTGTTTTCGTCAATTGTTGCGAATAAAGCGGACTAGGGAAATTCAAAATTTTTATATGCTTCTGATGAAGCAATAAATATATTCCTACTAAGTACGAGATGGTCGGTGGAAAACGCGGCCGCCCCAGCCTTGCCCCGGCGGCGGGCAGTGCGCCGGATGACACTGCTGGACCTGGGCCAGGCAGCACGGCTTCCGGGATCGTTGCATTGCATAGAAGCCGGATGTTCGACTGGAAACCGTCGGCGGTGGTCGCCATCGCGCCGTGCCCTGGCGCCCCGCTCTTCGCAGTCGGTTACGAGTGCGGCAGCCTTGAGCTTTGGGACATGCTGCAATTAGTTTGCATACAGGTAATGTGGTTGTTTGCTGCAAGGTGGCATGCTCCACCACTGGAGGCCGTTAGGTCCCCGCTGCGTCCCGGGGGACGTTGCGGCTGTTCGCATCCTCACTGTTCTCGCTACGGCAACGCCGGACGTGCTTCGCTGTCTCTCCTCATATCATCGCCATCATAACGCGGCAATAAGTAGCTGCACAATTGTTTACGGTACATCCCAGGCCATTAACAAAGTCCCCTGTTACGGGCCGCAGACCGTCGCCGGCCCCTCCCTGGAGCTGACCTCCCTGGCCTGGGCGCTGGACGCTGTCAGCCGCACCTGGCGCACCTTTGCGGCCTTCCTGGACGGCACCGTGGCGGAGGTGCTGTGGCGCCAGGCGGCGGTGGCGCACTCCCTGGACTCGTGCGGCGGCGTGGTGTGGGCGCTGGCGGCCAGCCCGGCGTCCGCCGTCAAGCCAGGTGCGTGCGGCGGAGTCCCCAGGGCGCCAGGGGGACGGTTAGGTCGGTGCCTTCGTACCTGTTCTGACCAGTTTGGACCCGTGGGACGAACGGGTAGAAGCATGCATCACTGAAGGGCGTAGGAACATTACGTAGGCGCGTTGAAGACTTGGAGTGTTGCAGGGCGGAGCTTGTCATCGGAGTCTAAAATGGCGGAGGCGAGGCGGTCTGATGCGCAGATGAGACCCTGAACATTGCGGGCCAGCCTGCGCGCCACACTTCAATGTCTTGACATCTCCTGAGATGTGCATCCACGTTTTCCGACCGCCCCAGGTTTCTCTCACACCCTGGCGGCGGCCTGCGACGACGGCAGCGTGCGACTGTTTGGCTGCGAGGGCGGCGAGCCGGGTTTGGTTCCGGAGCGTGTACTGGCTCGGCTGGAGGGCAGGCTGCTGACGGTGGCCTGGCACGCGGGCGGCACCGCGCTGGTGGTGGGCGGCAGTGCGGGGAACATCCACTTGCTGGATGCAGTAACGGGTGGGTCCACGTCCTGAGGGGGAAGGCGTCGAGGGGCAGGCGGTCCTGGGCTCTGCTGCCTGGTATGGAGCCAGCAAGGGGGGTATCTGAGTCGACCGACGCTTGGGGTACAGCACTCGAAGCATGGTGGGGTTAGAGATGTTCTTTGCGCGGGTCCGGGAGGACAGCATGCCGTACCCCGCGAGGGGGTCGTCGGGGCACGGGGACGCGACGCGACAGACAGTGTGTGCCATGATCAGGGCGCTGTACGCCGGTGCGGACTCGTCAAGGATGCCGCTGCGCCAGAGACGCACACACAGAACACAGAACACCACAGGGCCCTCCGTTTCCCCTGCAATGTATGCGGAACTGTTGTCAGCAAACTTCCAATACGTTGAACCCATTGAAACCACCATCAAGTCCACATCGCATCCCCGCGCCGCTCCGCCCCGTCCCCTGCTGACCTCCCCACCTTCCGAACCCCACGTTCTGGACCCCACCTTGTCCCCTTGCCAATCTCTCCGCCACAGGCCGCGAGCAGCTGCGCATCACCGCGGCGGCGTCCACCTCCCGGCCCGTGACCGTGTGGCGCGTGCTGTCCCTCCCGGACGGCACCGTGGTCAGCGGCGACAGCGACGGCGCCGTACAGTTCTGGGACGGCCGCTTCGGCACCCTGCTGCAGCGCTTCACCCAGCACCGCGCTGATGTGCTGGCACTGGCGGCGACGGAGGACGGTACGACAGTCTTCGCCGCCGGCGTCGACTCGCAGGTTGCCATGTTCACGCGGACCGGCGGCGATGCCGCCGCCACCGCCGCCGGCGGCGCGGCGGCGCCGTCGGGCCGCCCGGAGGCCTGGGTGTACACCCACTACAAGCGACCGCACACGCACGACGTGCGGGCGCTGGCGCTGCTGGCGCTTCCCGGGGGCCGCAGTGCCGTACTGCTCAGCGGGGGTGTCGACGCGCAGCTGATGGCGTACCCAGCAAAGACGTTCCTCCAAGAGCACCCGCACCGCCTCTGTAAGTGTCCGCAACGACCGCTGTGCCAAGCCGCTGGCACAGCACCGCCGCGGCTGCTGGTGGCGCAGAACGACACGCTGGACATGTGGCAGCTGGCGGCGGCGTCGCCGCCGCCGCCGTCGGCGGCGGCGGCGCGGGCCAACGGCGGTGCCACGCCGGCGCACGCAGCGGCGGCCGCGGCGGCGACACTGGAAGGCGAGCCGCTGGAACTGGTCTCGGCGCCGCGGCACCTAGCGCGGATACGGATCAAGGGGGCCCGGGTCGCGTCGGCGTCGCTGTCGCCGTCGGGCGCCGTACTGGCGTGTACGACACCCGCAGGGACGCGCGCATACCGGCTCGAGTCTGCCGGGCCAGGTGCGCCGGTGTCGTTGGCGCGCATCAAGCTGCCGGCGGCGGCGGCGGCGCCGGCGGTGGCCGTCGCCGTCACGGACACGCACCTCATCTTGTCGCAGCGCGGCGGCGGGTTGCTGGCGTGCGACCTGTCCAACGGCACCCTCGTGACAAGGAAGAGCTCGCCGGCGGCGGCGGCGGCGGCAGGCGGCCGCGGCGCCGCCGCCGCCGAGGACCCTCACCAGGTCTGGCGCAACTACTGCCCGGCGGCGGCGCAGCTCATCGCCTCCCCTGACGGCTCGCTGCTGGCGGCGTTGGGAGGCCAGGGTATCGTACTGTACGGCCTGCCGGGATTGGAGCCCATGGGTCGGCCGCTGCGTGCCGACGGCGCCTTCACCGCCGCTGCCTTCAGCCGCGACGGCCACCTGCTCGCGGCCACCACCTCCTCGTGCCAGCTGATGGTTTGGGACGTGGAGGCGGCGCACGGCGGCAGTGACGGCGGCGCCGCCGCCGCCGTCAGTGACACCAGCCAAGTACTACGCTGGTGCGTCGACAACGCGGAGGCTATCACAGCCGCCATCTCCCGGCTCCCGGGTACCCCCACCAGCATCAGCTTCTGCCCCTCCGCGCTCGCACCCGCCGCCAACGCCAACGCCAACGCCGGGAACTTGCCGTACAGGGTCGTCGTCAACAGCCCCGGCGGCATGGTGCACTTTGACCTGTCGCGCCGCGTGTCTGACACGTATGTGCAGGAGAACGCGGGGCCGCGGCGGCGCGGGCGGTTGCGGCCGGAGCAGCGGAAGCAGCCCGAGGATCGGCCGGAGAGTCGCGGCAGCAACGGCAGGGTTATCCGGACGGTGCATCCGGCGGTGTGGGTGGGCCACGTGGGCCCTACGGACCTGCTGCTGCTGGAGAAGCCATGGGAGGAGGTCCTCGGGGCGCTGCCGCCGCCGTTGCTGACGCAGCGGTACGGTGTCTGAGGCACACTTGCAACTGGGCGGCCGTCTGGCTGCTGGCCTCCGGGGTGTGGCCGCCAGGGTAGTTTTTTGTCGAGCGCCTGGGCGGGCCCCTGCCTGACCTCAATGACTGACTCATCAAGGGCTGACGAAGGGAGAAAGTGGGAAAAAGATTTTTTTTGTTTGGTGCAGAGTAGGGTAATATCGTGCGGGTGGTGGTGGTGGTGTGCTGACGGCACACGCGTGTGGCGTTATCGTTCTCTACCTGTCTGCGGTGGCAACGAGACGGCACCAAGGACGGGTGCAGCTTTGTGCAGCGGGGCCCTTCGGGGCCAGAGTGGATAGCTGGGTTGGACCCGGGCTTCGGTTCGACTGTTGCGCGGTGTTACGGGCGGTGGGTGTACCTCTAGGGCTGCCGTATGTTGTGGCCATGCGGCTGGCCATCGCGCCTATCTGCGGCATGCAACACGCGCGACAGTCGGTCAGGACGGACTCTTGAGCGGATTTGAGTGCAGCGGTAGCGCTGGTTTTCTGAAGGGTTCTGCCATCGATAACCCGCGCGTGCGACGTCCCCTGTACCATGATGCACTCAAAAGGGATACGTCTAGTACGGCCTGGAAATCGATTACGCACGATGGCTTACCCGCACACGCTGCTGCTGGCTCGCCATGTGGCTGACCCAACGGTGGTGGCCGGGCACTTCACTCGGGGAACGGGGATGCTGTCGTGCTTGTGGTGAGCCCATCAACGAGCACAACAAGTGGGGTTTGCGAGTGCCCGCCGACGCTACCCGGGTTGGGTCGTGTGATCCGTATTGAAGGCATGGCGGGCAGGGTGTTTTGGGTGGCAGTTGCAGCGGCAGTCGAGTTGGTGCCCTGCATTGGTCATGCCTACGAGTGCGGCGGGTGCGGCGTGCTTTTCCTGGTCCTCTTACCCTTGTAACGGCGGCACCCAGCTGCTTGCCGCGAGCTGCACTTCCGGAGGGCGGTGGCCGGCTGCGAGCTCCTCAGTTGCGCTCCCTGGGCGGCGGCCCGCCCAGGCCGAGGCTGGCGACAACACAGCAGACAGGTGCACGTCACGGCTGCGGCGAGCGGCAGGGGTATGGCCCCGAGTAACGGAACACCCGCCGGGCCCCCAGCCAGCCCGCCGGCGAACGATAGCGAAGGAATCCTGCCACCCGCGCAACACCTGCCAGCGAGCGAGGCAGCTCGCCGACTTCCAGCCTGTGACCGACGGACCGACCGACCGACGGACGGGCTCACCCCCGGGATGCGCCCCGACCAACAGCTGACCAACGGGCGGGGCGAGGGCGGGCTGCGGGGTGAACAGCCGATGCCGACGGGCCGCGCCCGGACGAAGCCGCGCGCGGGTCTTTGCGTCCGCGACGCTGCTCAAGCCGCTACCCGCTCGGGGGGAAGGGGAAGGGAGCTATCTCCGGCAGCTTGCGGGCGGTCGACCTTGATGCAGGATCGATGAGGCTTGGGCCACTGGGGTGGGCGAACTGAGAGAGCTGGCGGGTAAGAGGAAAATACTTTGTCAAGCAAACAAGCCGACGCTTCTGTGGCCCTGGCTTACACGGTTGATCCCCTTTCGGGGTCCACTGAAACGTTCAATCATCTGAGCAGCAGTGGTGAGATGCCCTGACAAACGTTTCCATCTTGCCCAACACTTGGCGTCTTACCGGACCAGTTGTACGTCGAAGCTACAGTGTGTGGGTGTAGCGTAGCAACGCAGCCCCGTCCGCTAAAGTGGATCCATGGGCGGATGCATACATCGACTCATCGAGGCATGTACGGACGGACGATGACGTCACGCAGCGGGCCCATCCCATACTTGCCTGCTCCGCCCTGTGCGCGCCGAGCAGGCGCACGATCCAAGAGGATCTTCGCACGTCAGTTGGGGCGAGGTGCGATGTCGTACACTGCCATGTTTACTTGCAATAATACCAGGCCCGCTCCTTCTGCGAAATGTATCGAGTTCATCACACTACAGTGAATTTCACAACAGAGTTTCTACCACCGTTCTATTACAATGGCGCGTGCCTCTGTCCTGGGCTTTGCCCTTCTGGCTGTGTTGGCGGGTACTATGCTGGCGGGGCAGGCGGAGGCGAACTGCGCTAAGCGGCCCGACCATGACGGTAAGCGCTGCGACCGGCCGCCCAAGGAGCTCTGCCGGGACGAGTTCGTGGTGACGGAGACCAACATCGGCATCGACGTGTGAGTGCGTGGCAGCTTGCCGGGCTAGCTGGGCGACCTAGCTCACCAGTTAGAGCTTTTTAGAGCTTTATTGCACCAATTGAGTGACATAAACTGACGAAGGAGTAGCGTGGTAATGAGATGCACTGACACTGTTTTCCCACCGAGCAAGAACGTTCGAGGCAATGAGTGAGCTCGAGCAATTATCTGAGCGCTTTATCGCCCGCCAAAAAGGCTTGCCGCCGTACAAACTGAATGCTGTCTGATGCAGCGAGTCAGCCGGCAAATCAGCTTAGCGAGGCTTATTATAGCATTGCATCGTGATAAGTTGTAACATTTACCGGCTATATCGGGAGAAGCTGAGGACTGGTCCTGCCCATTGTTGTGTTGAATCGCACAGGGGCTGCGCTGAGGCCGGATGCCAGTTTGGGTTCCGCAAGAAGCTGGTGCTGGGCAGCACGGTGAACGGCACCGAGGTGAGAAGGACGCGCGACACACTACCCGCTGAATGTCTCCACTATTAGCTTATCACCGAATATTTCCACTACCGTATCAGATTATCACTGAATATTTCCACTAGTGTCATCAAGATTATTGCCAGGAAGTTGACTTGCCGCGCTATCGGTACCTCGCGACTTGCTGGAAGTGCCGGTGTAAGGGTGGAAGTAAAATTTTACCAAATATCATTGTTTGTAGCTGTTGCGAAACGTGATCATGAAAGCTGGAGCGCTCGGAAGTTTGACGGCGGGCGGCGCGGCCGCGGGGTACGGGTTGATGTATACGGACAGTACGGGTATTGTGACACATACCACACCTTGGAAATACTAAGCCACACGTACGGCTGGAGCCATCTGAATGAAGGGGGGGTCGGGAGCAGCGGAGAACGAACACGCGAAAGGCCACCGACATACCCTGCACCTGACACGCTCATACAGCTGTGAGGCCACCGCTTTCGTCCGTTCACCGTTTTCCGTAGTAATTTGCTTCGGTCAGTTACTGAATCCATTTACTGAATCCATTCCATTTTCCCCATAAGCTGACCGACCCAATTCACCCGCCGCCCCATTGCCGCGGCTTAACTTGCAGATTGGGACTTCGGAAGGCTCTGGCGTGTGAGTGGCCGCTGCATGGGGCACATACATGTGTGCATGGCCGCTGCATCGCTCAAATGTTTGCATGAGGAGCTCGTGCGTGGGTCATAAGAGAATCACGAATGGATCGAGGTTATCGGTGTCTATGCCTAGCTGGGATAGCGAGCCACCCCAGCAGCTGCCGTGCCTCGCTGCGACTCCCCACAACGAACGTACGCGGCAGGAATAAGATCCGCCAGCTGTCCACTGAAGCCGTCAGAGGCACCCCGCCGCACTACTACTACCAAGGGAGCAAATGCGGCACTCTCTGGCGCACCAGGCATACGTACACCAAAGCTACCAGCTGCTAATATATATGAACGAAGATGTCGGTATCGATCGTCCATGACCACATCTTCACACGCGCCACGCACGCAGGATCCTGGTCGCTGACAAGTGCGGCCTGGACGACTACGTGACTCTCAGCCTCAAGACGTGCGCCGGCGAGATCATGGCGCAGGGCGTGCAGGTGCTGCGCAAGGTAGGTGGCTGGTTGGATGGGCCCGATATATATACCCGCGGGGTCTGCTGTAACATCCTTAATGATATTAATATGCATAATGATCCAGGAGCTACACAGCATCAATGGTTTCAGATATCGACCGTCGATCGTGTGCGTGCCGTAAGCGTGCGTGCACTATGAGTGCGCGTGCTGCTTTCATGTGAGCCACCGGATGCATGGCAGTACCGCTAGCTGGTGGTATAAGTAAGCGTAGCCATCCCATGTGCCCGGCACTGATGACTTCATCCATCGACGCTGGGCAGTGCGGACTGTCTTCATTTTTGGCGTGCGTGGTGCCGTTCTTGATTGTCTTGCATCCCCCCCGTACATACCCTACGTAACTAATCTCGTTCCGCTTTGCATCCCCACCACTCATCATCATTCTGCAGGACGCCAAGTCGGAGCTGGCCATCGTGGGCGGCACCGGCATCTACACGGGCGCATCTGGTGTTGTGAAGTCGGTGGCGGCGTCCTCCACCGGCCCCTTCACGTACACCGTCTCGCTGACCAAGCCGGGCCGCTGCCGGAAGTAGTTGTGGCCGATAACGTTGCCTGGAATATGGAATACGGTGATCCCTGCCTATTTAGCTTCAGAGTTCACGTCGCCAGAATCTTGTTCCTGGATTAGCGATCGATCGCGATGTGCAAATGGCTGCCGGCGTGTAGATCGTCCCCAGAAACTGACATCGTGGGGAGGCACGCGCGAGGGTGTAAGGAACAGTGATCTGTTTGAGGTCGCAGTAGTGGGTTTTGTAATGGCCGTACCTCGAAATAAAACCGAACGACGCGCCAGGTGTAAGCGAACGAAGGACTTCCCAATTCCTTACGCACGGATATCTCGGCGCCTGTGCCGCCCGAAAGGTGGGCTTTCCTACCCAGGTCGAGTAAGGTGCGGATTTGGACCAGGACAAGCACGCCGCACCCGCCGCACCCGCAGGCATGACCAATGCAGGGCACCAAGCTCGACTGCCGCTGCAACTGCCACCCAAACCAGAAACCACTCTGCCCGCCATGGCCTCCAAACGGATGAAAGGTGAACCCCGGGCAGCGCCGAGCGCACATACTCGCACCCTTACTTTGTGGCCTCCCCCCAAGCAGAAACGCAACTATCCCCGAGTGAAGTGTCCGGCCACGACCGTTTGGTGAGCCACATGGCGAGCCAGCAGCGGCGTCTGCCGACGTGGGCTGTGCAGCGGTAGCGCTGGTTTTCTGAAGGATCCTGCCATCGATAACCCGCGCCCTGGGTCCCCTGTAACATGAATGAATGAATGAACGTTACAGCGGACCCCAAAGGGATCACCGGTGTATACCAGGGCAAGCCCCAGCAGGCCCCACCGCCAAGGCGGCAGGACACCTCCACACCTCAACGCCGCACCCAAAAACACACCGGGTCATGACCCCACCCAGCCAGACACCGAAGCAAGCAGAGGCGCGCAGCGGGGCAACACTACCAAAGGGATAGGCACAGCAAAGGGCCGAATCCCCAGAAGTGGATAAAGCCAAGCACAGGGGAGGTCGCCCACACAGGCACCCCATTACCCAGCTACCACCACCCCTGAGTCACCCAACGCTGCACCCTCTCGAGGTCTTGGAAGACCCACGCCTGGCTCGTGACACTGCCCAGCGACCTAGCTAATGGAGTTACCCGCATCCAAAGAAATACCTTGGCCAATCAACAACATACCAACGGGAGCCCTGCCTCCTACCCAATCTGAGGGCAGGCCAGGTCCCCAACTTGAGCCCCGGGTCGGAGAACCCGAATACAACCAGGTAGAGGGCGGGGAACCCGTGCCTCATCCCTCATCAGGATCAGGCCCCGCACATGATGTATTCAAAGAAATTGTCCTGTACGGCCTGAATTGTCCTTCCTGCCCTGTGAAGTCGTAAGGACGCCACCCAGCTGCAATACCGCGGGCTGCACCTCCGCAGGGCGGTGGCTGGCTGCGAGCTCCTCGATCGGTTGCACTCACTGGGGCCTGCCTGCTGCTGGCATGAGGACATCTCTACCTGGTAGGGGCACATGGCTGGCTGGCTGTCCAAGCAAAGCAGGTAGTTAGGCAGGGAACACTCACGCCTGCCAGACCTCTTCCTTGTCCTTCGTTGTCATCATCGTTTGAGAGATGTGATCGACCTCAACGCACACCTAAATATGTAGCTAGCTATGTACCTAACGGCCGGTCCGTCCGTCCCATATCGGTGCTTGCCGGCGGCCAGCCGCGAGCGAGGCGGCAGCGTAGCACTCAACTGCTGGCGGAAGGACCGCACCGAGCCACCTGGGCGGCGGCCCGCCCAGGACTAGGCTTCCGACAACACAGCAGATAGGTGCACGTCACGGCTGCGGCGAGCAGTACAGGTATGGCCCCGAGAACGGAATGACCGCCGGGCCGCCCCCAGCCAGCCCGCAGGCGAACGATAGCAAAGGAATCCTGCCACCCGCGCAACACCTGCCAGCGAGCGAGGCAGCTCGCCGACTTCCAGCCTATGACCGACGGACGGGCGCACCCCTGGGCGGTGCGCGCGAGCGACGATTCAGAGCGTTTGAGTCGACGCCGTCATGAATATATGCACATATATGTAACCGTTACAAGGTGGACCCGTATCCCGACCGGGTGTTCCAACGGGCCCAGATAGCTCGTAGGTGCCTCATCTCATCAACCCTACCAACGACTGCGCACCCATCCTCCATCACCCGCCGGGGGGGGTCATGCAGCCATACCGGCCAACACACCAGGTTACCAGCGCGCCAGGATTGCCTCTCCTGGAAACCGCGCCAGACCCGCCTAATCACACGACGGTGAGGGGACGGGGAACCGCCGATCTCTGGACAGAATGCCAGTGTCTTTCCCATTAGACGACCAATATATATATATATATGTGTGTGTTATATTTATGTTCTGTATTGTTGCAATCAGGCCGTTTAGCGCGGGATGCGCCGCCGCGCCCGGACGAAGCCGGGGGTCTTTGCGTTTGCGACACCGTTCCAGCCGCTACCCAATCGGGGGGAAGGGGAAGGGAGCTATCTCCGGCAGCTTGCGGGCGGTCGACCTTGGTGCAGGATCGATGAGGCCTGGGCCACTGGGGTGGGCGAACTGAGAGAGCTGGCGGGTAAGTGGAAAACAAGTTGTCAAGCCGACGCTTCTGTGATTACAGGTCGGTGGGGCCTGCTGGGGCTTGCCCGGGCATACATACACCGTGGATCCGCTTCCGTGGTCCGCTGTATTGCAACGTTCAATCATTCACTCAGGATCACAAGAGTTACGAGATGCCCTGATAAACGTTCCCAACTTGCCCAACACTTGACTTCATTACATACAGAACCAGTTGTAAGTCGAAGCTACAGTGTGTGGGTGTAGCGTCGCAACGTAGCCTCGTCCGCTAAAGTGGATCCATGGGCGGATGCATACATCGAGGCATGTACGGACGGATGATGACGTCACGCAGCGGGCCCATCCCATACTTGCCTGCTCCGCCCTGTGCGCGCCGAGCAGGCGCACGATCCAAGAGGATCTTGGCACGTCAGCTGGGGCGAGGTGCGATATCGTACACCGCCCTGTATGCTGGCAATAATACCAGGCCCGATTCTCCGCCAAATGCATCGACGACACCACAATTCAGTCGATTTCCCAATTTGAGTATCTACCACCGTTCTATTACAATGGCGCGTGCCTCGGTCCTGGGCTTTGCCCTTCTGGCTGTGTTGGCGGGTACTATGCTGGCGGGGCAGGCGGAGGCGAACTGCGCTAAGCGGCCCGACCATGACGGTAAGCGCTGCGACCGGCCGCCCAAGGAGCTCTGCCGGGACGAGTTCGTGGTGACGGAGACCAACATCGGCATCGACGTGTGAGTGCGTGGCAGCTTGCCGGGCTAGCTGGGCGACCTAGCTCAGGCGCGGTCGGCGGGCCACCCTTTATTTGGGTATAATCACGCGTAACAAAGCTCAACTGAGTAACGACAGAAGCGAACTGACGAAGGAGTGGCGTAGTGTTTGGGATGCACTGATACTGTTTTCCCGCCGACCAAGGACGACCGACGCAATGAGTGAGCTGGACCAATATTAACTGGGCGCTTTATCGCCCGCCAAAAAGGCTTGCCGCCGTACAAACCGAATGCTGTCTGATGCAGCGTGTCAGTTGTCAAATTAGTGAGGCTAATATAACATTGTGTTATGAAAAGTCGCAATATTTTGTACATGCCAACGGCCATACCGGGAGAAACTGAGGACTGGTCCTACTGCCCATTGTTGTGTTGAATTGAACAGGGGCTGCGCTGAAGCCGGATGCCAGTTTGGGTTCCGCAAGAAGCTGGTGCTGGGCAGCACGGTGAACGGCACCGAGGTGAGAAGGACGCGCGACACACTATCACAAGCTTACCGTGACAATGAATATTCCCAATATCAGCTTATCACTGAATATTTTCATTAATTTCATCAAGTATGTGTAAAAATTCACCAGAATAGCTGACTTGCCGCGCTAATCGGTACCTAACTACCTGCTGCAAGTGCCGGTTTGCAAGGATGTAGTAGGAAGAATTTTTATATTTGTAAAAAATATTGTTGTTGCGCAACGTGATCATGAAAGCTGGAGCGCGGGGGTTTGACGGCGGGCGGCGCGGCCGCAGCAGGGCACCGGCGGGAGCGGGGTCGGTAGGGGTCGTTATGGGCAGTACGGGTATTGTGATACTAATGATACATACTAAATTCAAAACCCACACGTACGGCTGGGGCCGCCTGAATGAAGCGGGAGTCGGGAGCAGCGGAGAACGAACACATGGAAGCAAGCAAGGCCACCGGCCTACCGGCATCTCTTGGATTGACACGCTCATACAACTGTGAGGCCACCGTCTTCGCCCGTTCACCGTTTTCGTCGTAAATTGCTTCGGTTAATTACTGCCTTCATGTCCTTTCAGCGATAAGCTAACCGACCCAATTCACCCGCCGCCCCATTGCCGCGGCTTAACTTGCAGATTGGGACTTCGGAAGGCGCTGGCGTGTGAGTGGCCGCTGCATGGGGCACATACATGTGTGCATGGCCGCTTGCATGAGGAGCTCGTGCGTGGGTCATAAGAGAATCACGAATCGATTTTATTGGTGCCTATATATACTATGCCTGGAATAGCGAGTCACCCAGCACTCGCTGTGACTCCCCACAACGAACGCGGCAGGAATGAAGACCCGCCAGCTGTCCACTAAAGCCGCCAGAGGCACCCCGCCGCACTTAAGGGAGTCAATACGGCACACTCTATCTGGCGCACCAGACGAGGTTGTTCTTCCTCCACAGCAGCATGCATACGTACACCAAAGCCAACGTGCATGAACGAAGATGTCGGTATCGATCGTCCATGACCACATCTTCACACGCGCCACGCACGCAGGATCCTGGTCGCTGACAAGTGCGGCCTGGACGACTACGTGACTCTCAGCCTCAAGACGTGCGCCGGCGAGATCATGGCGCAGGGCGTGCAGGTGCTGCGCAAGGTAGGTGGCTGCTGACTGCTGGGCCTACCTAATATATGTATGTACTGCATGACGATCCAGCTGCTGTAAATAAATCATCGATGGTTTCACGAAATCGACCGTTGATCGCTCGTGTATGTGCACGCATACGGCACATACACGAGCGATCAACGGTCGATTTCGTGAAACCATCGAGTAAGTGAATGCGCGTGCTGCTTTCGAGAGAGCCATCGGATGGCAGTGCCGCTAGCTGTGTACGTATAGCCTCCGCGAGCAAGTCTCGCTGCACTAAGCGTGTTCCCGACCTTCATCCATTGACGCTGGGATGCAACCGCGCATGCAGCGCAGTGCGGACTGGCTTTATTTTTGGCGTGCGTGGAACCGTTCTTGATACCGCGTACTGTCGTACAGCCCGCCGTATGTACATACCCTACGTAATTAATCTCGTTCCGCTTTGCATCCCCATCACTCCTCATCATCCTTCAGGACGCCAAGTCGGAGCTGGCCATCGTGGGCGGCACCGGCATCTACACGGGCGCATCTGGTGTTGTGAAGTCGGTGGCGGCGTCCTCCACCGGCCCCTTCACGTATACCGTCTCGCTGACCAAGCCGGGCCGCTGCCGGAAGTAGTTGCGAAGTCAATGGCCAATAACGTTGTCTGGAATATGGAATACGGTGATCCCTGCCTATCTAGCTTCAGAGTTCACGTCTCCAGAATCTGGTTCCTGGACTAGCGATCGATCGATAGGTCGCGATGTCTGTAGTGTGCTCGAAAGATCGCGATGTGCATATGGCCGCCGGCGCGCAGGCCGTCCCCGGAAACTGACGTCGTAGGGAGGCACGCGCGAGGGTTACAATCAGTGATTTGTTTCTTGAGGTCGAAGTAGTTGGTGTTGTGGGCGTAACTCGAAATCAAACCGAAAGACGCTCCAATGTAAGCGAACGACAACGCCTCGGAGGGACTTCCCGATTTCTTATGCACGGATATTTCAGCGCCCGTGGCGAAGGTAGGCTTTCCTACCCAGTTCGTGTACCGGTATCAGACTTGGCCAGCTTTGATCCAACATTTGTACGTAACATGCAATTCCATGCACCGTACTCGAAGGACTAAACCGCCCACTCCGCCCGTCCCATGCATTACCGTACCCCCTTGGTATCAGCGCTAGCTAATAATAATCACACAGTTTTGGGGAAACCAAACACGTCTTTGCCCCGGAAACTGACGTCGTAGGGAGGCACGCGCGAGGGTTACAATCAGTGATTTGTTTCTTGAGGTCGAAGTAGTTGGTGTTGTGGGCGTAACTCGAAATCAAACCGAAAGACGCCCCAATGTAAGCGAACGACAACGCCTCGGAGGGACTTCCCGATTTCTTATGCACGGATATTTCAGCGCCCGTGGCGAAGGTAGGCTTTCCTACCCAGTTCGTGTACCGGTATCAGACTTGGCCAGCTTTGATCCAACATTTGTACGTAACATGCAATTCCATGCACCGTACTCGAAGGACTAAACCGCCCACTCCGCCCGTCCCATGCATTACCGTACCCCCTTGGTATCAGCGCTAGCTAATAATAATCACACAGTTTTGGGGAAACCAAACACGTCTTTGCCTACTGCCCTGCTTCCATGGCATCTTTCCTACCCAGTTCGTGTACCGGTATCAGACTTGGCCAGCTTTGATCCAACATTTGTACGTAACATGCAATTCCATGCACCGTACTCGAAGGACTAAACCGCCCACTCCGCCCGTCCCATGCATTACCGTACCCCTTGGTATCAGCGCTAGCTAATAATAATCACACAGTTTTGGGGAAACCAAACACGTCTTTGCCCCGGAAACTGACGTCGTAGGGAGGCACGCGCGAGGGTTACAATCAGTGATTTGTTTCTTGAGGTCGAAGTAGTTGGTGTTGTGGGCGTAACTCGAAATCAAACCGAAAGACGCCCCAATGTAAGCGAACGACAACGCCTCGGAGGGACTTCCCGATTTCTTATGCACGGATATTTCAGCGCCCGTGGCGAAGGTAGGCTTTCCTACCCAGTTCGTGTACCGGTATCAGACTTGGCCAGCTTTGATCCAACATTTGTACGTAACATGCAATTCCATGCACCGTACTCGAAGGACTAAACCGCCCACTCCGCCCGTCCCATGCATTACCGTACCCCTTGGTATCAGCGCTAGCTAATAATAATCACACAGTTTTGGGGAAACCAAACACGTCTTTGCCTACTGCCCTGCTTCCATGCGCTCATCCACGCACGCTCCGATGCAACTTCGCCATGGGTACGTGTGTCAAATTAACGAAGCATAAAATAATGAAGCAGCCTGCGGTAACCTGACTACTTTAACCGGTGTAAAAATGGATGGATGGGTGTACGGACAATTGCTTATGCAGCTGAGGATATGAGTCTATTGATGCTAAAAAAGATAACTGCGTAAATATTACAATACATACATTCGAACATGATCAACACTGCATTTGCAACGTGTGAAATTTAAAATTTGAAGTCGACCCGAGTCAACGTTGGAAGGATACCCACTTCTTCGCTTACCGCTTCGCTGATGAGTTTTGGCAATGAAAGGTTGGTTAAAACGACCCGAGTTTGCTGGAGTTGATGCAGCTCGACATCCTCCGCCGAAATACTAAAATATTCACGGTGCGCCCAAGCAAGCAATCCATCTTAGAGCAGGATTTACTTATTAGTATTATCATGATTGCAATATAGCTTATTTGTCTCCACGAGTGGTCCGGTCGTTCAACGATTGTCACTGACTTGACAAACGCCACTGTTCCTTCCCCCTATGCAGGTGAACCTTATAACCGCCTCGGATTATGGAAACGATACCAGCGGGGAGCATTATTGGGCTGTCCTAACGCAAGCGGCCGGGAATGTCGAGCGAGCCTCGGTTACTTAGAGGAATGTAGTCCTGGTAGGTGGTACAAGTGGGATAGCTGTTCGGGTGAATCGCGACCAAGTGATTCGCGACTCTTTCTGGTGCGAATTTCAAGTGCGGCAATCCTGGCGCACTAGTAAGCTGGTGTGTTGCCTGGTATTATGTCTTTATGAAATCCCCTGGGTGCGGTGGCTGGGTGCGCATTCCTTGGTAGGGTTGATGACATGATGCCTGCAAAGCTATCTGGGCGCTTTGGATCCCCCGGTCGGGGCTAAGGGTGCATCTTGTAACGGTTGCATTGAGGTGGCCAGGCCGGGCGAGCAGGGTTTGAAACTTGGGTTACTTGGGTGGGCACACAGGTGGACATGAGGGCATACAGGTGGGTGTGGAGGACTGGGAGCGAGCAGATGGGAGAAGCTGGCAGGCATGCTGACCTGCCACATGCAGCTGAGCAGTAATAGTCGTGACTCCCTCGTGGTAGCGGCGTGTAGGCTCAGCGAGTCTCAAATCCCCCTCACATTAGGTTTTGCCCGGCTTATCATTGTTACTAATACTGGTATTACTAGCTTTATTATTGTTAGCATAGTAGTAATAATAATAAAAATGATATAATACTAATGATAAGAATAATAAATTGGAACAAGCAGGGTTTACTACCATCCGGCCGGCTGTACCGGTGGGAGGTGTGCGGTGCGAGGTCCGAGGTGTGTGGTCCGAGGTGTGGTGTCCGTGTCCGAAGGCGATTTCTGAGAGCCCCTAGAACCGAACATACAAGAAATGCTTGGGCTGCACATTCACGACCTTACCGCCTTAACTTTCTGCCCTCTGTAGGCAAGCCGTCCATCCAGTGGCCCGCCGGACTATCGACTGTGGCCTGCTGGTGGCCGGGAGTCTGGGTAGTAGTGGATTGGGAGCTAGCGGCCTTACTCAGGAGAGTAGAATTGGCAGGTGGGTGAGTTACTGGCCGATAACATGGCCCTTTATTTTTGGGGGTGCTGAATATGGGTGGGCGGCCAGGCTGCATGACAGGGAAGTTGGCTTTCCGGCATGCAGGCCGATTGGTGAATGGTGAGGGTGGTCAGTCGGCGTGGTGTACGTAGTTCTGTATGGGAACACGGTGAAATACAGACAGGCAGCAGAAACAACAACAGTAAGAATTCATTAATCAGGCATCACCCTGTAGCACGTGGTGCAGATAGATTGCCAAGGCTTGGGTTGTATGTACGCCACCGAGCGATGACCCGCGGGGCCCACGCACTGTACCTGACGCATCATTCAGGGGCCCACCGGCTTATGTAGAGCACTGCTGCAGAATACAAATGTTCATTACATATATACAAGTGCTGCTGCGCAGTAACGAGCTGCGCCTACGATGTACGTACATACCTGTTGAAATGCGTGGATGAAGTACCTGGCAGCGAATGTGATAATCACCACGCAGCCATCGAAGGCACGCAAGTACGTACGGATACGTCTTCAAATTCCTATCTAGTAGCTGAGAAGTGTTTCCACTGCACCGCCGACTGCGCGGCATGCATGCCGACCAAACCAGACACCATCAACTTAGCATACACATGCCCGTGCCAACTCTGCCTTCCAAAAAATAAAGGTTGCTGAATGAAACGAAAATCCACCAAGCAAGCGGCGGGTTCGTTTCTGTGTACTTGCCGAGGCCGTACGGTCGCGGGTGAGTGCAAGTCGCGGATCCATGCCGCGTCTGCCTGGTGAGCACCCTCGCTCGCTGTGCGTGCGGTCGGTAATCAGCAGGCAGCTCGCTCAACTCCTCCCAAGGAAACGAGCGCATTTTCTGCCTGCAGCAAGCAGGCACCCAGCCCCATTATCCGATAATCCGCCCCCGAGCGGTAACCAGGCGATTTCTCACATATGAAAATTGGATGGGGAGCATCGATACAAAGCTAAGAGGGAATAACATGATCAAGTTGTGTAACGACTGGACGTTCGCGGTGCGCACGGGACCGACCCTAGCTACCTGCCGGACTAGCGGGACGAACTGTATGCGTGCTGATGACGTGTGCACGCACGTACGGCGCGCGGAAGACATCCATCTACAAACCGACACAACGGATCAAAATGAAGCAGCATTTAGCTACATGCAGGTACCAATATGCTCTGAATCAAGTAAGCAACGAAAAAGTAAGAACACCGCCCCACCTCCGTCGTCGGCGGTCAGACAGTTTGGGCTGAGCGTGTGGAGTTCAGCACGCGCCTACGTTACATTCAAAGTAGTACATCCGTGCTGCGTCTATCTCATGTATGCGGCGGCGCGCCCTCAACAGCGGGCAGGCGTATTTCAGCTGCATACGACTTGGAAGGACACCTATGTGTGGCCGCCAGGCGGCGGGTAGCGATCTATCATGCATCATGCCGCCTCGCTTTGCCTAAATTAAGCAACTGCTCCATTTGCGAGGGCTGCTTGCTTGTACCTGCGTCCTTTATTATCAATGCGATTATTACATATCCAAGTTGGACTCCAAAGCCATCCCGTCGCTCCGTTGAAAGTGCGCACGTGGTCTATCGAGCGATCGAGCGGCGTCACTAGGTCATCAATCCGTTGCCGCCGCTGCCGGCCGGCCTTGAAGATTCGCTTGCTTGTATACTCTATCCATGCAACTGCCTGCATCCGGCGGGGCGCGAGTCACAAATAGACCAACGGGAGGCGCAGGATGTAGATAGGTGATGATCGACTAGCTACGTATGTATATGTCTCGGTGTGTCAGGTTACTGACATATCATACCGTTAGCTGCGCGCGGCGGTGTACGTACGTATGTAGGAGCTAGCAAGCAAGTGATAGATGATTCAGACGGTCGTCGGTCGGTCGTTGTCACGCAATCTGACATCGCGAGCAGCAGAGGACTGCGAGTACAGGCTATCTATCTGTCTATCTATCTATCTATCTATGAGGCGCGTCTGCTACCTATTTGACGCGGCGGCAGGCAGGCTAGGCTATCTATGATGCCCGTCTGTGAACTATCTACCTACATACTCACATGTCCCTGTAGCAGCCGTCCACTCCTTGGCGGCGTGCGCAATCATCTGTCATCTGTTGCTGACAGATGTACATCACGTGCTGCAAGTACACGGCGTAACTGGCGGCAGTCCGGCTGCCGGATGGTTGGAGGTCCACGCCCGCCAATCCAACGTCCTCATACATCCCTCTCGCGGGCCAACAGCGCGACACCACCCGGGCCGACGTGTCGGCGGTGCAGTTGGCGGGCGGCCACGGACCCCAATTGAAGGCGAGCTGCTTCCCCGGTGGGACGGCCGAGGGCCGGGGACCAAACACTTCTTGCGCATCAGGAAGCATGATGGCAGGCGGTAGGCAGATTGCTGCACCACATACGTACCGACAAAAGATAGCAGGCAAATCGTCTTTATTGATCGCGTATAGCGACGAGATATGGGTCCGCCTTGTAACGGTTACATTACAGATGGGAGAACGCATGGTGTGTAAGCATCACGTTCGTTCGTACAACAGTCCTTGATGCTGCTGTGTACGAATGCAAGTATGTGTACATCCGTCATTGGGTGGTAGATCGATGTTCGTTGACGGATATGAGGAATAATAATCTCGCCCCGTCCGTATGTGCTCGCTCGCTCGGACGTACGCCAGCATGCATGCACGTAGCTGCCTAGTCTTGCGCCTTTCTGTCGGCCTAAGGTATACATCTATTCAGGCAATAAAAAAATATTCAGGAAATAGACAATCTATTCAGGAAATAAACACGGGCGGGGCAGCGACAGGCAGAGAGGGGGCAATGGCAGCGACAACACGAGGAAAGCGAGGGGGTGATAGCAGTGGTTTCGATAACATACAATGCCCGCGTACCTACCTGCTGCCCACTCGATCTCATATACATGTGTGCAGACTTTTACATGTGTTATATATGCATACTGCACGAACGAGGTACTTACGGATGACGAGTACCGCATTTTTTACGACGACCAATGCTGTTTGGCGTATCTTGACATTGGATCCCGCCCCCGACGGCGTTCCCATCAGATCGAGACCGGCCGACAACCAGAAGGGTGCAGCCCGATAGTTCTGTATGACCACATACTGCAGGATCAGCTGCGCATTGCCGTTCAAATAAACCTGCGGACAAGCACACCAGCCACTTATCGCCGTCCATGCATGCATGATAACAACAAAAAGAAATATGGCCGAGCAACTGCAGAACGAACGGACGGTGTGTGGCTGGGTTGCATTTCGGTACATACCTAGCATTACTACGTAGCATTTCTAGAATTTTAGTGCGTGCATGCTTGCCCAGTTGCATCCTCGATGGACGGAAGCGATCGAAACAATAGCCACAGACGGACTCGCTAGATAGCTCGATGTTTGGACACTGATGGATAGACACGTACGCACACGCATACATGCATACGTGGATAGACACGTACGCAGGACGGATCAGCGTACATACGTTCGTACGTGCGTCGCACCTTTCCTCTGACAAACCCGAGATCTAGCACTGGCCAGGACTTGTCAGGTCCTGGCGACCCACTAATGGTAAAGTTGGACGTGCGGGCGACAGGCCCGGGAATGCCCTCCCAGGCACTCTCGTCAAGCCGTATGTCACCCGTGAGGAGGGCGAAGTTCTTGTTGGCATTCGACAAGGCCGTGGCAAGCTCTTTGCCGGTTGAAACTATTGCAACACGGGCATCGTTGCTGGTGGGCAGCGGCGGAGCTGGAGGTCGGGGGGGCGGTGGAGGTGGTGGGCGTGGGGGTGGCGGCGGTGGCGGTGATGCCGGGATGTGATTGAATGAAGTCCATCGGAACCTGAACAAGTACATAGGCAGCATCAAAAGGCCGGCACCCCTTGCTTGGGGATTCATACTTCCACGGGATACCAAGCTGGGGTACCGTTAAACAAAATAAATAATAAATATAAAAACAAATAAAATAATAAATATAATATAATATTTTTCGGTAGATAAGTGAAAGTTGAGCAAAATAATCAAATGCAGCCGTAGCTGCGCGAGTTGCCAAACTGATTGCTATCGGGCCTGCGCGAGATTGCAAAAAATAATTCCCCCGCCCTTCCCCCGCCGGCCCCTCATCCAATTGTGTGTAACGGCCGCCTCACGCCCTCTTTAGTCCGTCTGGTTGTTTCCCATTACTTCATGAGAGTATGCTTACGATGGTCGCCTGAACCTGCAGCTGCAGCTAACCTATCGTCGGCGGTTCCCTCTTTCTCGACAGGCCGCGCGAATATGAAAATAACTCCCAGACACCTAGCGCGAGTTCAACAAGTAATTCGCCCCAGCTCTTTTAGGGTTGCGCGACTTTGAAAAATAATTTTCAGTTTTAGGGGTGCGCGCCGATACCCCAGAGGTACAGTATACCAATACTGCAACGTAAATGAAGAGTACTGTAGTATTGTAACGCCGTGCATATCGATCATAGAGGAGTGACGCCAGGCAACAGTTGAAGTCCCTACAATTGACCCTGCACAGCATCTCGAGAAGCCTTTGGCCGCGCCGTGTTACAAGTATTATTGTGACTTTATAAATTAATTTGAGTGCTCGCCGAAGGAACGTAGCCGCACTGGTTTACGACGCTCGTTCGACCAGCGACAGTGAAAAAATCCAGCGCCCATACGCAATATGGATATTATTACCCTGAAGTACTGCACGAGGGCATGGAAAGTGAGGCAGAAACAGCGCCCGCCGGCGCCGCTGCAGCAGGCTGCTTTGTATGAACACGAGCCACAAACGCAGCAGGTAGTGTATTTTTCTTATTACTGTTTTATTACATATTCCATGATATATTATATTTGTTATTTGTTTATTATTCTTGTTATTGTTTTATTATTGTTTTATTGTTGTTATTATTATATTATTATTATTATTATTATTATTATTATTATTATTACTTATCACGGTAACCATCACTCACGTGTCCATGAAACAGCCTAATGATCCCAGGTCGGCCACACATTTGTCCGTCATTTGTCGCTCACAAATGTACTCCACCCTCAGCATGATAAGTGTGTACTGCGTTAGGGACTGCAACCCCCGGGAGCGCACGTCGAAAGCGTCCATCGCCACATCGCGAATGACGCCGCGGTCAGGCCAGCAGCGCGCGAGGGGTGGCACGTAGCCGTTGGCGGTGTTGATGCAGCCAGCCTGGGAGGCTCCCGGCTCAAGCTGCTGCGTTCCGGACATGCCCTCTGGCCTTGGTATCTGAGAGACCAACTTGAGCCACGTTTGGGGCGTTTGACAAACCCCTGCAGCGAGCCAACGGCGCAATTTATTATAGCTAGCACCGTAAGCAGTCCGGACAACGTTTCAACACGCAATGATGACATATCGGATACAAGCAAGGACGGGTTTGACATGAGCTCCACCTGTATCATGTAATTAAGCTCAATCTGTATGGGCTCCGTACATATCATGTTAGTACGTCCGATCAGCAACGTACGGGTTGATCGAGTACGTACATGCCAGTTGTAAGCTACGCACACCCACATACAGACGGATAGGGATTATTGCGTAGTGATTCCGACGAAGAACCATAGAGAACTCTTTGAAGTGTGCGGCGGCGGCCTCGCTGAACGTACGGCAATACGATGTAGTAAGATTTGATCGTTACGCACGCAGCTCCGCTAGACAGCGTTACGTAAGAAGCAGTGTTATTTGCTTCGTCGGAACTACTATTGTAGTTCTTATCTGCCTGCTGTGGGTTTGCGAAGCTTACAGCAGGTAGGGGCCCGACCCGACCGATACCCCAGCAGCTTACAAGCCCACTCCCACGTTACTGTCACATGCATGCATCGAACCCGTTTTACTTAGTAAAAACTGGCTGACATGGAGCGAGCGCGCAGCCGCGCGACAAATAAATAAATCTTACTCACGTAGCTGCAACACAGCGTCTTGTACGAGGACGGCATCTCTTCCATATGATGAAAAAGATGAAAAAGCCAATAGGTCGAATCCGAGAGCAAAGTCCAACGGTACTTCCCGGAAGTTGCTTATGATCACGTTCTGGAAAGTAAGCGAACACCCGCTCAAGATGACCTGGGCCAATAGCCGGAGGGGCGACATGGAACGGGCGCCAGGTAGGTAGGCGCTCTACATATGCTTGATGTACGCCATTCCTATGCATATATGTATATATATGTATGTAGTACACATGCCCGGTACGGCGGCCTTACTTCATCATTCCGCGGCCCCAGAAAGGCGTGCCTGCGTGCGTGGGACGCAAAATACTGCCGGCGGACAGATGATGTGCAACCTGGCGGCAAGGAAGTAAGAGCGTGTGTGAATAAATTGGATAGGTTGTGATATGAAGTCCAAAAACACATAGCTAGGGCCGCTGATGAAGGAGCGGAAGGGCGACGAGCGACTGACACGCACGTAATCGCGCCTTCGAATTCACGCCCGCCTACCTTGTCCTTGACCAATCCAAGATCCAGGGATGGCCACTCCGAGGTCGGTCCCGGCCTCCCGCTGATCGTGAAACTCGATGTGCGGTACACGGGCACCTGAAGTCCGGCCCAATCCGACTCCGTCATTAGGATATCGCGAGAAATCAACGCAAAACGTTTTTGTTGATTTGCAAGAGCGGCTACCAACTCCCTTCCGGTTGTCACGATTGCGAGCTGTGGGTCGTTTGGATTCAGCTGGGTGCTGGACGGGGGCCAAGGGGGCAGCGGAGGTGGTCGCGGTGGCGGCGGTGGCGGTGGCGGACTTGGCCATGGGAACCTGCGTAGCGTGCGTGCAAGCGAGCGTGAAGCGAGTGTAATGTCCTGAAGCGAAGGGCCATGCATCCACGTAGCCGTGCCTGAGGCTATCTAGCTACTGCTGTGCTGTGCGTCCCTGGTCATCCCAGCCATGAAACCCTAGAGCATTTAACACAACCGGTTGGGGGGCATTGCACAAGGGGCACTGTGTAAAAGCAAGTCGCCTTACCTTCACAGGTACACGCACAAGCCTTTCGTTGCTTCCGTTACTTGGCATTCGCCGGTGATAGCTACCCACTCATCCATCGAACAAATGTCAATACCTAAGGCAGTGAACTCGTGCGGAAGCGTAACCCCGAGCGGCAACAGCCCACACGTAACGATCCACGCACATGTAGAGGTAGCAGCCCAGGGGGCCCAGCTGAGACACGCACTCGTCCGTCATCTGCTTCTCGCAGAGGTACAGAACTCGCTGCATGTACAGCGCGTAGCGTGTTGCCGTAGCTCTGCCAAACGCATCAATGTCGAAGCCCGCCACGGCCACGTCCTGGTAGACACCCAGGTCGGGCCAGCAGCGGGACACTGGCGGCACCGAGCTGTCGGTGGTGTTGATGCAACCCGTCTGCTGTGATGCAGTACCGAAAGCACGTTGGATCCCCGGAAAACGGTATGGTCTGGGGATGGATGACATGATCTCGGATTGGATGCTGCGGGGTATACAGATACCTGCGCGTTACAGACGTAACCAAGACCCAGATGTAAGCTGGAACCTCAGTCCACATACATATTGCGTATATACACATATAGCTGGGCTACTTTCATATTGCTACTGCATACCAGTTGGGCTGCGGCGGCGAGTTTGGATCCATCACGTCGACATAAGCATTCAGCAGCTTCCGTTCTATATATTACCATGTATGTAAAATTGTCTGTGTGTGGGATTCCATGTCCCCGTTTGCAAGATAGCAACGCTGATATTACAGTTAGGGTGATGGGAAGAAAGCAGCAGTAGAAGGCTTGCTACTGCTGCAGAGGGCGCATGCATCAAGCTCGGTCGACGGAGCAAGTAAGCCCCATAAGGACGGAAAGAGGTACACTCACGCATCCCTGCCTTCTATGTCACCGACAAGCAGATGATGTACTCACGCAGCATTAACACGACGTCCTGCATAATCACAGTAGTGGCGTCGTCCGAAACCGGAGACGATGCCAGCAGATCGAACCCAGGGGACTGGCCCAGCGGCGTCGCCCGGAAATTATCAATCACAATGTTTTGGAGGGTGAGCGCGGCACTGCCCTCGAGCCTGACCTGCAGTGCGGCCACATGCACACAAACTAAAGATAACATAAGTTGCTTCTGACCCTCTTCGCTTGGCTAGATAGGCAAGGGGTATCAGGGGCTAGATGGGCAGGTAGCTGTAGGCCCCCATTGAGGCAGCATGAAGACCCGACGCACTCCCCGCACCCAGCCGGTGGTGTATAAAAGCCGAGCATCGATCCACATGTGTATTTATGTACGTGCGCGTGCGCACCGTTCTCTTCGTCTGAAGGCTCTGCAGCGGGTCGTTTCTAATGACCAGCTTTGCGTAGCTGCATTACTTGAACTTGTATCGATGCCTTTGGTGTGCGCGCGGGTTCATTTCGTAGGCCCGCGTGCGTATACCGCTTTCGATCGGGGACCTACCCACCCTGTCTGGGTCGGTTATTAGGTGCGTAACAGTTTATTAGCTAGCCAGGGCAGGATGGCCAGCCAGAGAGCTCTGTGAACTTGCATTCCGGCGTGCTTGGGCCCGCCGATGTGTGTATGTAGCTGCGTGCGATGCGGGCGCGCGGGTACGCAGCTGCTCCAGATATTTGATGGTAATAATAAGATTTATAAAACGCAAGCAAGTAATAGGAATTATAATAAGTATCAAGGACAACAACAATCATAGCAATAATCGTAATAATGATAATGTAATAAGTACAGTTATAAATGCAAATAGGTATAGCCACGCTGCCGGGCACACCCTAACGCGGGTAACAGGGGTAGGGGCGGATACTGGCCCTTGCTCATGTCACTCTGGGAACCCCAACCCTTCGTTTTGCCCAAACAATTCGCCCGCGCGTCGTTCTTGCTTCGCTCGAAAACGAAGAATTCGTTGAGCAGTCGTTTAGTCAGCGGAGCCCCCCGACGGCAGTATCTCCTCGCTCACTTCTCTTGTGGGAGGACAGTGCCTGCTTCGTGTGCTTGACGCGCGGTCTTTCGTACAATAAGTACTATACTAATAAGCTACATTAGCAACGCTGCGTGAAGCAAGAAGCAACCAAGCACAAATCGAATAAAACGCAGGTACATACTTTCTTCCAGACCGGTTGGAATTTAGATCAACGACGCACGGCCGCACCGACCTTTGCCCTGACAAAGCCCAGGTCCAGCAGAGGCCAGGTCGTTCTGTCGGGTCCGGGCCGCCCGCTGATGGTGACGTTTGAAGTACGCTGTACAACAGGTATGGCAATGCCATTCCAGTCTGATATCGTCATGTGTATATCTTGTGTCACGAGGATGAAGGTCTTTTGATCATCAGCAATCGCGCGGGCTAGCTCCCTTCCAGTTGCAACCTCAGCAAAACGTGGGTTGCTAGCGTCCGGCAATGCAGGCGCTGGTGGGAGAGGTGGCGATGGTGTCAAGGGAGGTTCTCTGGGTGCCCAAGGCAGGTTCGGTGGTGGGGCTGGAGGGCGCGCCTGTGGAAACCTGTCACCGAAAGTGTGGGTCAACAGCAAGCGGGCGAACAAATTAACAATTTGGCAGCGCACTGGCGTGGATACGTGCCAGCGGAATAGTAATACTAATAATACTAATATTAATATTTTTATTACGCCGCCGGCCATGACCCTGGCGTGTGTTTAATGAGAAGCCCACCTATAACGAACCGCCCAGGCCCTGGCGTGTGTGTAAAGGGGCACAGACGATGTGACTCGCTCGTTCGAGTGTATACGCCGCCGCCACTAGCCCTGCTGAGTAAGGTTTCTCTGTTACGCTTGTTGGTGGTTTGTAATGATGCGGGGCCTCTGACGGCGCTTTACGATGCCGTTTCGGCAGCCGACGGCGTGGTCGTGAAGTCGAGCGCAGCATTGTGTTGGCTGTGTCGGATGCGCCTCCGAGCGAGATCAACCATCAAAAGGGTTTGAGGCCTGGGCGGATGGTTCCACCGATCCCAAGGTCAATGGTTTCTGTCGCGGCGGTATGTATATATGTATAACGGTGTACCCTTTTTCCAGGATGTACTTGCGGAATAACAAAGTGAATAAATTGTGCCGCCGTCCAGCTGAGTAAATGGAGAAATTATTCCTTGGGTTTACACGTTTTGCACACACAGCCAATTATGCCATTATATATATATATACAACAAGGTATGCTATTTAAATATTTTACGTGTAAATGCATTAGTGTGCGGGATAGAGGGTCTAGCTTCACCTATGGCCTGTGCACCGATCGGCGGCCCCTGCCTCCTCAGTTTTCCTTTCGGATAACGTATTTAGAAATCTGCAGACACCCTTCAACAGGCGTCAGATCTGCCTTATTTTCATCAATTCGCAGGTCACTAATTTTGCCGTCCATTGGCATTGGGACACTAAGTCTTCTGACGGTCGATATTCCTTGTCCCACTACCTATTAAATATTGTAGTTTGTTTATTTGAATACATCATATTATGAATGATAAAGATATAAAACATATATGGTATAACGTATTATACAAACTTTTATTGCGCCATACATTATTATATTCACTCTTCTAATATTGTGGTAATAGGATAGAAATGACAAGAAAGCTATATTTTAATAATTAGCTATATTTTAGCTATATTTGTATAAATAATATTAGAAAGCTATATCATGACAAGAAAGCTATATCATAATAATTAATATTATTAAACATCATTAATTATATTAAATAGGCGTCCATAGAAACGTGCGTACGTGGGTGGAAATGTCCATTGACAATTGGTCATGCATGTCGACTAAACAGTTACATTAAAGCAAGTAAACAAACGCCGCACATGGATAAGTACGTGAGTTCTGGCTTTCGTACGAATAAACGGCCTTGTACGTACGGCGACATATTAAACACATCGTCTGACGCAAACAATATGCATGTCAAATTGTTTTTATATGCATGGTGTCCACGCCGGCCGTTGCACCTACATGTAGAGGTAGCAGCCCAGGGGGCCCAGCTGAGACACGCACTCGTCCGTCATCTGCTTCTCGCAGAGGTACAGAACTCGCTGCATGTACAGCGCGTAGCGTGTTGCCGTAGCTCTGCCAAACGCATCAATGTCGAAGCCCGCCACGGCCACGTCCTGGTAGACACCCAGGTCGGGCCAGCAGCGGGACACTGGCGGCACCGAGCTGTCGGTGGTGTTGATGCAACCCGTCTGCTGTGATGCAGTACCGAAAGCACGTTGGATCCCCGGAAAACGGTATGGTCTGGGGATGGATGACATGATCTCGGATTGGATGCTGCGGGGTATACAGATACCTGCGCGTTACAGACGTAACCAAGACCCAGATGTAAGCTGGAACCTCAGTCCACATACATATTGCGTATATACACATATAGCTGGGCTACTTTCATATTGCTACTGCATACCAGTTGGGCTGCGGCGGCGAGTTTGGATCCATCACGTCGACATAAGCATTCAGCAGCTTCCGTTCTATATATTACCATGTATGTAAAATTGTCTGTGTGTGGGATTCCATGTCCCCGTTTGCAAGATAGCAACGCTGATATTACAGTTAGGGTGATGGGAAGAAAGCAGCAGTAGAAGGCTTGCTACTGCTGCAGAGGGCGCATGCATCAAGCTCGGTCGACGGAGCAAGTAAGCCCCATAAGGACGGAAAGAGGTACACTCACGCATCCCTGCCTTCTATGTCACCGACAAGCAGATGATGTACTCACGCAGCATTAACACGACGTCCTGCATAATCACAGTAGTGGCGTCGTCCGAAACCGGAGACGATGCCAGCAGATCGAACCCAGGGGACTGGCCCAGCGGCGTCGCCCGGAAATTATCAATCACAATGTTTTGGAGGGTGAGCGCGGCACTGCCTCGAGCCTGACCTGCAGTGCGGCCACATGCACACAAACTAAAGATAACATAAGTTGCTTCTGACCCTCTTCGCTTGGCTAGATAGGCAAGGGGTATCAGGGGCTAGATGGGCAGGTAGCTGTAGGCCCCCATTGAGGCAGCATGAAGACCCGACGCACTCCCCGCACCCAGCCGGTGGTGTATAAAAGCCGAGCATCGATCCACATGTGTATTTATGTACGTGCGCGTGCGCACCGTTCTCTTCGTCTGAAGGCTCTGCAGCGGGTCGTTTCTAATGACCAGCTTTGCGTAGCTGCATTACTTGAACTTGTATCGATGCCTTTGGTGTGCGCGCGGGTTCATTTCGTAGGCCCGCGTGCGTATACCGCTTTCGATCGGGGACCTACCCACCCTGTCTGGGTCGGTTATTAGGTGCGTAACAGTTTATTAGCTAGCCAGGGCAGGATGGCCAGCCAGAGAGCTCTGTGAACTTGCATTCCGGCGTGCTTGGGCCCGCCGATGTGTGTATGTAGCTGCGTGCGATGCGGGCGCGCGGGTACGCAGCTGCTCCAGATATTTGATGGTAATAATAAGATTTATAAAACGCAAGCAAGTAATAGGAATTATAATAAGTATCAAGGACAACAACAATCATAGCAATAATCGTAATAATGATAATGTAATAAGTACAGTTATAAATGCAAATAGGTATAGCCACGCTGCCGGGCACACCCTAACGCGGGTAACAGGGGTAGGGGCGGATACTGGCCCTTGCTCATGTCACTCTGGGAACCCCAACCCTTCGTTTTGCCCAAACAATTCGCCCGCGCGTCGTTCTTGCTTCGCTCGAAAACGAAGAATTCGTTGAGCAGTCGTTTAGTCAGCGGAGCCCCCCGACGGCAGTATCTCCTCGCTCACTTCTCTTGTGGGAGGACAGTGCCTGCTTCGTGTGCTTGACGCGCGGTCTTTCGTACAATAAGTACTATACTAATAAGCTACATTAGCAACGCTGCGTGAAGCAAGAAGCAACCAAGCACAAATCGAATAAAACGCAGGTACATACTTTCTTCCAGACCGGTTGGAATTTAGATCAACGACGCACGGCCGCACCGACCTTTGCCCTGACAAAGCCCAGGTCCAGCAGAGGCCAGGTCGTTCTGTCGGGTCCGGGCCGCCCGCTGATGGTGACGTTTGAAGTACGCTGTACAACAGGTATGGCAATGCCATTCCAGTCTGATATCGTCATGTGTATATCTTGTGTCACGAGGATGAAGGTCTTTTGATCATCAGCAATCGCGCGGGCTAGCTCCCTTCCAGTTGCAACCTCAGCAAAACGTGGGTTGCTAGCGTCCGGCAATGCAGGCGCTGGTGGGAGAGGTGGCGATGGTGTCAAGGGAGGTTCTCTGGGTGCCAAGGCAGGTTCGGTGGTGGGGCTGGAGGGCGCGCCTGTGGAAACCTGTCACCGAAAGTGTGGGTCAACAGCAAGCGGGCGAACAAATTAACAATTTGGCAGCGCACTGGCGTGGATACGTGCCAGCGGAATAGTAATACTAATAATACTAATATTAATATTTTTATTACGCCGCCGGCCATGACCCTGGCGTGTGTTTAATGAGAAGCCCACCTATAACGAACCGCCCAGGCCCTGGCGTGTGTGTAAAGGGGCACAGACGATGTGACTCGCTCGTTCGAGTGTATACGCCGCCGCCACTAGCCCTGCTGAGTAAGGTTTCTCTGTTACGCTTGTTGGTGGTTTGTAATGATGCGGGGCCTCTGACGGCGCTTTACGATGCCGTTTCGGCAGCCGACGGCGTGGTCGTGAAGTCGAGCGCAGCATTGTGTTGGCTGTGTCGGATGCGCCTCCGAGCGAGATCAACCATCAAAAGGGTTTGAGGCCTGGGCGGATGGTTCCACCGATCCAAGGTCAATGGTTTCTGTCGCGGCGGTATGTATATATGTATAACGGTGTACCCTTTTTCCAGGATGTACTTGCGGAATAACAAAGTGAATAAATTGTGCCGCCGTCCAGCTGAGTAAATGGAGAAATTATTCCTTGGGTTTACACGTTTTGCACACACAGCCAATTATGCCATTATATATATATATATACAACAAGGTATGCTATTTAAATATTTTACGTGTAAATGCATTAGTGTGCGGGATAGAGGGTCTAGCTTCACCTATGGCCTGTGCACCGATCGGCGGCCCCTGCCTCCTCAGTTTTCCTTTCGGATAACGTATTTAGAAATCTGCAGACACCCTTCAACAGGCGTCAGATCTGCCTTATTTTCATCAATTCGCAGGTCACTAATTTTGCCGTCCATTGGCATTGGGACACTAAGTCTTCTGACGGTCGATATTCCTTGTCCCACTACCTATTAAATATTGTAGTTTGTTTATTTGAATACATCATATTATGAATGATAAAGATATAAAACATATATGGTATAACGTATTATACAAACTTTTATTGCGCCATACATTATTATATTCACTCTTCTAATATTGTGGTAATAGGATAGAAATGACAAGAAAGCTATATTTTAATAATTAGCTATATTTTAGCTATATTTGTATAAATAATATTAGAAAGCTATATCATGACAAGAAAGCTATATCATAATAATTAATATTATTAAACATCATTAATTATATTAAATAGGCGTCCATAGAAACGTGCGTACGTGGGTGGAAATGTCCATTGACAATTGGTCATGCATGTCGACTAAACAGTTACATTAAAGCAAGTAAACAAACGCCGCACATGGATAAGTACGTGAGTTCTGGCTTTCGTACGAATAAACGGCCTTGTACGTACGGCGACATATTAAACACATCGTCTGACGCAAACAATATGCATGTCAAATTGTTTTTATATGCATGGTGTCCACGCCGGCCGTTGCACCTACATGTAGAGGTAGCAGCCCAGGGGGCCCAGCTGAGACACGCACTCGTCCGTCATCTGCTTCTCGCAGAGGTACAGAACTCGCTGCATGTACAGCGCGTAGCGTGTTGCCGTAGCTCTGCCAAACGCATCAATGTCGAAGCCCGCCACGGCCACGTCCTGGTAGACACCCAGGTCGGGCCAGCAGCGGGACACTGGCGGCACCGAGCTGTCGGTGGTGTTGATGCAACCCGTCTGCTGTGATGCAGTACCGAAAGCACGTTGGATCCCCGGAAAACGGTATGGTCTGGGGATGGATGACATGATCTCGGATTGGATGCTGCGGGGTATACAGATACCTGCGCGTTACAGACGTAACCAAGACCCAGATGTAAGCTGGAACCTCAGTCCACATACATATTGCGTATATACACATATAGCTGGGCTACTTTCATATTGCTACTGCATACCAGTTGGGCTGCGGCGGCGAGTTTGGATCCATCACGTCGACATAAGCATTCAGCAGCTTCCGTTCTATATATTACCATGTATGTAAAATTGTCTGTGTGTGGGATTCCATGTCCCCGTTTGCAAGATAGCAACGCTGATATTACAGTTAGGGTGATGGGAAGAAAGCAGCAGTAGAAGGCTTGCTACTGCTGCAGAGGGCGCATGCATCAAGCTCGGTCGACGGAGCAAGTAAGCCCCATAAGGACGGAAAGAGGTACACTCACGCATCCCTGCCTTCTATGTCACCGACAAGCAGATGATGTACTCACGCAGCATTAACACGACGTCCTGCATAATCACAGTAGTGGCGTCGTCCGAAACCGGAGACGATGCCAGCAGATCGAACCCAGGGGACTGGCCCAGCGGCGTCGCCCGGAAATTATCAATCACAATGTTTTGGAGGGTGAGCGCGGCACTGCCCTCGAGCCTGACCTGCAGTGCGGCCACATGCACACAAACTAAAGATAACATAAGTTGCTTCTGACCCTCTTCGCTTGGCTAGATAGGCAAGGGGTATCAGGGGCTAGATGGGCAGGTAGCTGTAGGCCCCATTGAGGCAGCATGAAGACCCGACGCACTCCCGCACCCAGCCGGTGGTGTATAAAAGCCGAGCATCGATCCACATGTGTATTTATGTACGTGCGCGTGCGCACCGTTCTCTTCGTCTGAAGGCTCTGCAGCGGGTCGTTTCTAATGACCAGCTTTGCGTAGCTGCATTACTTGAACTTGTATCGATGCCTTTGGTGTGCGCGCGGGTTCATTTCGTAGGCCCGCGTGCGTATACCGCTTTCGATCGGGGACCTACCCACCCTGTCTGGGTCGGTTATTAGGTGCGTAACAGTTTATTAGCTAGCCAGGGCAGGATGGCCAGCCAGAGAGCTCTGTGAACTTGCATTCCGGCGTGCTTGGGCCCGCCGATGTGTGTATGTAGCTGCGTGCGATGCGGGCGCGCGGGTACGCAGCTGCTCCAGATATTTGATGGTAATAATAAGATTTATAAAACGCAAGCAAGTAATAGGAATTATAATAAGTATCAAGGACAACAACAATCATAGCAATAATCGTAATAATGATAATGTAATAAGTACAGTTATAAATGCAAATAGGTATAGCCACGCTGCCGGGCACACCCTAACGCGGGTAACAGGGGTAGGGGCGGATACTGGCCCTTGCTCATGTCACTCTGGGAACCCCAACCCTTCGTTTTGCCAAACAATTCGCCCGCGCGTCGTTCTTGCTTCGCTCGAAAACGAAGAATTCGTTGAGCAGTCGTTTAGTCAGCGGAGCCCCCCGACGGCAGTATCTCCTCGCTCACTTCTCTTGTGGGAGGACAGTGCCTGCTTCGTGTGCTTGACGCGCGGTCTTTCGTACAATAAGTACTATACTAATAAGCTACATTAGCAACGCTGCGTGAAGCAAGAAGCAACCAAGCACAAATCGAATAAAACGCAGGTACATACTTTCTTCCAGACCGGTTGGAATTTAGATCAACGACGCACGGCCGCACCGACCTTTGCCCTGACAAAGCCCAGGTCCAGCAGAGGCCAGGTCGTTCTGTCGGGTCCGGGCCGCCCGCTGATGGTGACGTTTGAAGTACGCTGTACAACAGGTATGGCAATGCCATTCCAGTCTGATATCGTCATGTGTATATCTTGTGTCACGAGGATGAAGGTCTTTTGATCATCAGCAATCGCGCGGGCTAGCTCCCTTCCAGTTGCAACCTCAGCAAAACGTGGGTTGCTAGCGTCCGGCAATGCAGGCGCTGGTGGGAGAGGTGGCGATGGTGTCAAGGGAGGTTCTCTGGGTGCCCAAGGCAGGTTCGGTGGTGGGGCTGGAGGGCGCGCCTGTGGAAACCTGTCACCGAAAGTGTGGGTCAACAGCAAGCGGGCGAACAAATTAACAATTTGGCAGCGCACTGGCGTGGATACGTGCCAGCGGAATAGTAATACTAATAATACTAATATTAATATTTTTATTACGCCGCCGGCCATGACCCTGGCGTGTGTTTAATGAGAAGCCCACCTATAACGAACCGCCCAGGCCCTGGCGTGTGTGTAAAGGGGCACAGACGATGTGACTCGCTCGTTCGAGTGTATACGCCGCCGCCACTAGCCCTGCTGAGTAAGGTTTCTCTGTTACGCTTGTTGGTGGTTTGTAATGATGCGGGGCCTCTGACGGCGCTTTACGATGCCGTTTCGGCAGCCGACGGCGTGGTCGTGAAGTCGAGCGCAGCATTGTGTTGGCTGTGTCGGATGCGCCTCCGAGCGAGATCAACCATCAAAAGGGTTTGAGGCCTGGGCGGATGGTTTCCACCGATCCCAAGGTCAATGGTTTCTGTCGCGGCGGTATGTATATATGTATAACGGTGTACCCTTTTTCCAGGATGTACTTGCGGAATAACAAAGTGAATAAATTGTGCCGCCGTCCAGCTGAGTAAATGGAGAAATTATTCCTTGGGTTTACACGTTTTGCACACACAGCCAATTATGCCATTATATATATATATACAACAAGGTATGCTATTTAAATATTTTACGTGTAAATGCATTAGTGTGCGGGATAGAGGGTCTAGCTTCACCTATGGCCTGTGCACGATCGGCGGCCCCTGCCTCCTCAGTTTTCCTTTCGGATAACGTATTTAGAAATCTGCAGACACCCTTCAACAGGCGTCAGATCTGCCTTATTTTCATCAATTCGCAGGTCACTAATTTTGCCGTCCATTGGCATTGGGACACTAAGTCTTCTGACGGTCGATATTCCTTGTCCACTACCTATTAAATATTGTAGTTTGTTTATTTGAATACATCATATTATGAATGATAAAGATATAAAACATATATGGTATAACGTATTATACAAACTTTTATTGCGCCATACATTATTATATTCACTCTTCTAATATTGTGGTAATAGGATAGAAATGACAAGAAAGCTATATTTTAATAATTAGCTATATTTTAGCTATATTTGTATAAATAATATTAGAAAGCTATATCATGACAAGAAAGCTATATCATAATAATTAATATTATTAAACATCATTAATTATATTAAATAGGCGTCCATAGAAACGTGCGTACGTGGGTGGAAATGTCCATTGACAATTGGTCATGCATGTCGACTAAACAGTTACATTAAAGCAAGTAAACAAACGCCGCACATGGATAAGTACGTGAGTTCTGGCTTTCGTACGAATAAACGCCTTGTACGTACGGCGACATATTAAACACATCGTCTGACGCAAACAATATGCATGTCAAATTGTTTTTATATGCATGGTGTCCACGCCGGCCGTTGCACCTACATGTAGAGGTAGCAGCCCAGGGGGCCAGCTGAGACACGCACTCGTCCGTCATCTGCTTCTCGCAGAGGTACAGAACTCGCTGCATGTACAGCGCGTAGCGTGTTGCCGTAGCTCTGCCAAACGCATCAATGTCGAAGCCCGCCACGGCCACGTCCTGGTAGACACCCAGGTCGGGCCAGCAGCGGGACACTGGCGGCACCGAGCTGTCGGTGGTGTTGATGCAACCCGTCTGCTGTGATGCAGTACCGAAAGCACGTTGGATCCCGGAAAACGGTATGGTCTGGGGATGGATGACATGATCTCGGATTGGATGCTGCGGGGTATACAGATACCTGCGCGTTACAGACGTAACCAAGACCCAGATGTAAGCTGGAACCTCAGTCCACATACATATTGCGTATATACACATATAGCTGGGCTACTTTCATATTGCTACTGCATACCAGTTGGGCTGCGGCGGCGAGTTTGGATCCATCACGTCGACATAAGCATTCAGCAGCTTCCGTTCTATATATTACCATGTATGTAAAATTGTCTGTGTGTGGGATTCCATGTCCCCGTTTGCAAGATAGCAACGCTGATATTACAGTTAGGGTGATGGGAAGAAAGCAGCAGTAGAAGGCTTGCTACTGCTGCAGAGGGCGCATGCATCAAGCTCGGTCGACGGAGCAAGTAAGCCCCATAAGGACGGAAAGAGGTACACTCACGCATCCCTGCCTTCTATGTCACCGACAAGCAGATGATGTACTCACGCAGCATTAACACGACGTCCTGCATAATCACAGTAGTGGCGTCGTCCGAAACCGGAGACGATGCCAGCAGATCGAACCCAGGGGACTGGCCCAGCGGCGTCGCCCGGAAATTATCAATCACAATGTTTTGGAGGGTGAGCGCGGCACTGCCCTCGAGCCTGACCTGCAGTGCGGCCACATGCACACAAACTAAAGATAACATAAGTTGCTTCTGACCCTCTTCGCTTGGCTAGATAGGCAAGGGTATCAGGGGCTAGATGGGCAGGTAGCTGTAGGCCCCCATTGAGGCAGCATGAAGACCCGACGCACTCCCCGCACCCAGCGGTGGTGTATAAAAGCCGAGCATCGATCCACATGTGTATTTATGTACGTGCGCGTGCGCACCGTTCTCTTCGTCTGAAGGCTCTGCAGCGGGTCGTTTCTAATGACCAGCTTTGCGTAGCTGCATTACTTGAACTTGTATCGATGCCTTTGGTGTGCGCGCGGTTCATTTCGTAGGCCCGCGTGCGTATACCGCTTTCGATCGGGACCTACCCACCCTGTCTGGGTCGGTTATTAGGTGCGTAACAGTTTATTAGCTAGCCAGGGCAGGATGGCCAGCCAGAGAGCTCTGTGAACTTGCATTCCGGCGTGCTTGGGCCCGCCGATGTGTGTATGTAGCTGCGTGCGATGCGGGCGCGCGGGTACGCAGCTGCTCCAGATATTTGATGGTAATAATAAGATTTTATAAACGCAAGCAAGTAATAGGAATTATAATAAGTATCAAGGACAACAACAATCATAGCAATAATCGTAATAATGATAATGTAATAAGTACAGTTATAAATGCAAATAGGTATAGCCACGCTGCCGGGCACACCCTAACGCGGGTAACAGGGGTAGGGGCGGATACTGGCCCTTGCTCATGTCACTCTGGGAACCCCAACCCTTCGTTTTGCCCAAACAATTCGCCCGCGCGTCGTTCTTGCTTCGCTCGAAAACGAAGAATTCGTTGAGCAGTCGTTTAGTCAGCGGAGCCCCCCGACGGCAGTATCTCCTCGCTCACTTCTCTTGTGGGAGGACAGTGCCTGCTTCGTGTGCTTGACGCGCGGTCTTTCGTACAATAAGTACTATACTAATAAGCTACATTAGCAACGCTGCGTGAAGCAAGAAGCAACCAAGCACAAATCGAATAAAACGCAGGTACATACTTTCTTCCAGACCGGTTGGAATTTAGATCAACGACGCACGGCCGCACCGACCTTTGCCCTGACAAAGCCCAGGTCCAGCAGAGGCCAGGTCGTTCTGTCGGGTCCGGGCCGCCCGCTGATGGTGACGTTTGAAGTACGCTGTACAACAGGTATGGCAATGCCATTCCAGTCTGATATCGTCATGTGTATATCTTGTGTCACGAGGATGAAGGTCTTTTGATCATCAGCAATCGCGCGGGCTAGCTCCCTTCCAGTTGCAACCTCAGCAAAACGTGGGTTGCTAGCGTCCGGCAATGCAGGCGCTGGTGGGAGAGGTGGCGATGGTGTCAAGGGAGGTTCTCTGGGTGCCCAAGGCAGGTTCGGTGGTGGGGCTGGAGGGCGCGCCTGTGGAAACCTGTCACCGAAAGTGTGGGTCAACAGCAAGCGGGCGAACAAATTAACAATTTGGCAGCGCACTGGCGTGGATACGTGCCAGCGGAATAGTAATACTAATAATACTAATATTAATATTTTTATTACGCCGCCGGCCATGACCCTGGCGTGTGTTTAATGAGAAGCCCACCTATAACGAACCGCCCAGGCCCTGGCGTGTGTGTAAAGGGGCACAGACGATGTGACTCGCTCGTTCGAGTGTATACGCCGCCGCCACTAGCCCTGCTGAGTAAGGTTTCTCTGTTACGCTTGTTGGTGGTTTGTAATGATGCGGGGCCTCTGACGGCGCTTTACGATGCCGTTTCGGCAGCCGACGGCGTGGTCGTGAAGTCGAGCGCAGCATTGTGTTGGCTGTGTCGGATGCGCCTCCGAGCGAGATCAACCATCAAAAGGGTTTGAGGCCTGGGCGGATGGTTCCACCGATCCCAAGGTCAATGGTTTCTGTCGCGGCGGTATGTATATATGTATAACGGTGTACCCTTTTTCCAGGATGTACTTGCGGAATAACAAAGTGAATAAATTGTGCCGCCGTCCAGCTGAGTAAATGGAGAAATTATTCCTTGGGTTTACACGTTTTGCACACACAGCCAATTATGCCATTATATATATATATATACAACAAGGTATGCTATTTAAATATTTTACGTGTAAATGCATTAGTGTGCGGGATAGAGGGTCTAGCTTCACCTATGGCCTGTGCACCGATCGGCGGCCCCTGCCTCCTCAGTTTTCCTTTCGGATAACGTATTTAGAAATCTGCAGACACCCTTCAACAGGCGTCAGATCTGCCTTATTTTCATCAATTCGCAGGTCACTAATTTTGCCGTCCATTGGCATTGGGACACTAAGTCTTCTGACGGTCGATATTCCTTGTCCCACTACCTATTAAATATTGTAGTTTGTTTATTTGAATACATCATATTATGAATGATAAAGATATAAAACATATATGGTATAACGTATTATACAAACTTTTATTGCGCCATACATTATTATATTCACTCTTCTAATATTGTGGTAATAGGATAGAAATGACAAGAAAGCTATATTTTAATAATTAGCTATATTTTAGCTATATTTGTATAAATAATATTAGAAAGCTATATCATGACAAGAAAGCTATATCATAATAATTAATATTATTAAACATCATTAATTATATTAAATAGGCGTCCATAGAAACGTGCGTACGTGGGTGGAAATGTCCATTGACAATTGGTCATGCATGTCGACTAAACAGTTACATTAAAGCAAGTAAACAAACGCCGCACATGGATAAGTACGTGAGTTCTGGCTTTCGTACGAATAAACGGCCTTGTACGTACGGCGACATATTAAACACATCGTCTGACGCAAACAATATGCATGTCAAATTGTTTTTATATGCATGGTGTCCACGCCGGCCGTTGCACCTACATGTAGAGGTAGCAGCCCAGGGGGCCCAGCTGAGACACGCACTCGTCCGTCATCTGCTTCTCGCAGAGGTACAGAACTCGCTGCATGTACAGCGCGTAGCGTGTTGCCGTAGCTCTGCCAAACGCATCAATGTCGAAGCCCGCCACGGCCACGTCCTGGTAGACACCCAGGTCGGGCCAGCAGCGGGACACTGGCGGCATCGAGCTGTCGGTGGTGTTGATGCAACCCGTCTGCTGTGATGCAGTACCGAAAGCACGTTGGATCCCCGGAAAACGGTATGGTCTGGGGATGGATGACATGATCTCGGATTGGATGCTGCGGGGTATACAGATACCTGCGCGTTACAGACGTAACCAAGACCCAGATGTAAGCTGGAACCTCAGTCCACATACATATTGCGTATATACACATATAGCTGGGCTACTTTCATATTGCTACTGCATACCAGTTGGGCTGCGGCGGCGAGTTTGGATCCATCACGTCGACATAAGCATTCAGCAGCTTCCGTTCTATATATTACCATGTATGTAAAATTGTCTGTGTGTGGGATTCCATGTCCCCGTTTGCAAGATAGCAACGCTGATATTACAGTTAGGGTGATGGGAAGAAAGCAGCAGTAGAAGGCTTGCTACTGCTGCAGAGGGCGCATGCATCAAGCTCGGTCGACGGAGCAAGTAAGCCCCATAAGGACGGAAAGAGGTACACTCACGCATCCCTGCCTTCTATGTCACCGACAAGCAGATGATGTACTCACGCAGCATTAACACGACGTCCTGCATAATCACAGTAGTGGCGTCGTCCGAAACCGGAGACGATGCCAGCAGATCGAACCCAGGGGACTGGCCCAGCGGCGTCGCCCGGAAATTATCAATCACAATGTTTTGGAGGGTGAGCGCGGCACTGCCCTCGAGCCTGACCTGCAGTGCGGCCACATGCACACAAACTAAAGATAACATAAGTTGCTTCTGACCCTCTTCGCTTGGCTAGATAGGCAAGGGGTATCAGGGGCTAGATGGGCAGGTAGCTGTAGGCCCCCATTGAGGCAGCATGAAGACCCGACGCACTCCCCGCACCCAGCCGGTGGTGTATAAAAGCCGAGCATCGATCCACATGTGTATTTATGTACGTGCGCGTGCGCACCGTTCTCTTCGTCTGAAGGCTCTGCAGCGGGTCGTTTCTAATGACCAGCTTTGCGTAGCTGCATTACTTGAACTTGTATCGATGCCTTTGGTGTGCGCGCGGGTTCATTTCGTAGGCCCGCGTGCGTATACCGCTTTCGATCGGGGACCTACCCACCCTGTCTGGGTCGGTTATTAGGTGCGTAACAGTTTATTAGCTAGCCAGGGCAGGATGGCCAGCCAGAGAGCTCTGTGAACTTGCATTCCGGCGTGCTTGGGCCCGCCGATGTGTGTATGTAGCTGCGTGCGATGCGGGCGCGCGGGTACGCAGCTGCTCCAGATATTTGATGGTAATAATAAGATTTATAAAACGCAAGCAAGTAATAGGAATTATAATAAGTATCAAGGACAACAACAATCATAGCAATAATCGTAATAATGATAATGTAATAAGTACAGTTATAAATGCAAATAGGTATAGCCACGCTGCCGGGCACACCCTAACGCGGGTAACAGGGGTAGGGGCGGATACTGGCCCTTGCTCATGTCACTCTGGGAACCCCAACCCTTCGTTTTGCCCAAACAATTCGCCCGCGCGTCGTTCTTGCTTCGCTCGAAAACGAAGAATTCGTTGAGCAGTCGTTTAGTCAGCGGAGCCCCCCGACGGCAGTATCTCCTCGCTCACTTCTCTTGTGGGAGGACAGTGCCTGCTTCGTGTGCTTGACGCGCGGTCTTTCGTACAATAAGTACTATACTAATAAGCTACATTAGCAACGCTGCGTGAAGCAAGAAGCAACCAAGCACAAATCGAATAAAACGCAGGTACATACTTTCTTCCAGACCGGTTGGAATTTAGATCAACGACGCACGGCCGCACCGACCTTTGCCCTGACAAAGCCCAGGTCCAGCAGAGGCCAGGTCGTTCTGTCGGGTCCGGGCCGCCCGCTGATGGTGACGTTTGAAGTACGCTGTACAACAGGTATGGCAATGCCATTCCAGTCTGATATCGTCATGTGTATATCTTGTGTCACGAGGATGAAGGTCTTTTGATCATCAGCAATCGCGCGGGCTAGCTCCCTTCCAGTTGCAACCTCAGCAAAACGTGGGTTGCTAGCGTCCGGCAATGCAGGCGCTGGTGGGAGAGGTGGCGATGGTGTCAAGGGAGGTTCTCTGGGTGCCCAAGGCAGGTTCGGTGGTGGGGCTGGAGGGCGCGCCTGTGGAAACCTGTCACCGAAAGTGTGGGTCAACAGCAAGCGGGCGAACAAATTAACAATTTGGCAGCGCACTGGCGTGGATACGTGCCAGCGGAATAGTAATACTAATAATACTAATATTAATATTTTTATTACGCCGCCGGCCATGACCCTGGCGTGTGTTTAATGAGAAGCCCACCTATAACGAACCGCCCAGGCCCTGGCGTGTGTGTAAAGGGGCACAGACGATGTGACTCGCTCGTTCGAGTGTATACGCCGCCGCCACTAGCCCTGCTGAGTAAGGTTTCTCTGTTACGCTTGTTGGTGGTTTGTAATGATGCGGGGCCTCTGACGGCGCTTTACGATGCCGTTTCGGCAGCCGACGGCGTGGTCGTGAAGTCGAGCGCAGCATTGTGTTGGCTGTGTCGGATGCGCCTCCGAGCGAGATCAACCATCAAAAGGGTTTGAGGCCTGGGCGGATGGTTCCACCGATCCCAAGGTCAATGGTTTCTGTCGCGGCGGTATGTATATATGTAATAACGGTGTACCCTTTTTCCAGGATGTACTTGCGGAATAACAAAGTGAATAAATTGTGCCGCCGTCCAGCTGAGTAAATGGAGAAATTATTCCTTGGGTTTACACGTTTTGCACACACAGCCAATTATGCCATTATATATATATATACAACAAGGTATGCTATTTAAATATTTTACGTGTAAATGCATTAGTGTGCGGGATAGAGGGTCTAGCTTCACCTATGGCCTGTGCACCGATCGGCGGCCCCTGCCTCCTCAGTTTTCCTTTCGGATAACGTATTTAGAAATCTGCAGACACCCTTCAACAGGCGTCAGATCTGCCTTATTTTCATCAATTCGCAGGTCACTAATTTTGCCGTCCATTGGCATTGGGACACTAAGTCTTCTGACGGTCGATATTCCTTGTCCCACTACCTATTAAATATTGTAGTTTGTTTATTTGAATACATCATATTATGAATGATAAAGATATAAAACATATATGGTATAACGTATTATACAAACTTTTATTGCGCCATACATTATTATATTCACTCTTCTAATATTGTGGTAATAGGATAGAAATGACAAGAAAGCTATATTTTAATAATTAGCTATATTTTAGCTATATTTGTATAAATAATATTAGAAAGCTATATCATGACAAGAAAGCTATATCATAATAATTAATATTATTAAACATCATTAATTATATTAAATAGGCGTCCATAGAAACGTGCGTACGTGGGTGGAAATGTCCATTGACAATTGGTCATGCATGTCGACTAAACAGTTACATTAAAGCAAGTAAACAAACGCCGCACATGGATAAGTACGTGAGTTCTGGCTTTCGTACGAATAAACGGCCTTGTACGTACGGCGACATATTAAACACATCGTCTGACGCAAACAATATGCATGTCAAATTGTTTTTATATGCATGGTGTCCACGCCGGCCGTTGCACCTACATGTAGAGGTAGCAGCCCAGGGGGCCCAGCTGAGACACGCACTCGTCCGTCATCTGCTTCTCGCAGAGGTACAGAACTCGCTGCATGTACAGCGCGTAGCGTGTTGCCGTAGCTCTGCCAAACGCATCAATGTCGAAGCCCGCCACGGCCACGTCCTGGTAGACACCCAGGTCGGGCCAGCAGCGGGACACTGGCGGCACCGAGCTGTCGGTGGTGTTGATGCAACCCGTCTGCTGTGATGCAGTACCGAAAGCACGTTGGATCCCGGAAAACGGTATGGTCTGGGGATGGATGACATGATCTCGGATTGGATGCTGCGGGGTATACAGATACCTGCGCGTTACAGACGTAACCAAGACCCAGATGTAAGCTGGAACCTCAGTCCACATACATATTGCGTATATACACATATAGCTGGGCTACTTTCATATTGCTACTGCATACCAGTTGGGCTGCGGCGGCGAGTTTGGATCCATCACGTCGACATAAGCATTCAGCAGCTTCCGTTCTATATATTACCATGTATGTAAAATTGTCTGTGTGTGGGATTCCATGTCCCCGTTTGCAAGATAGCAACGCTGATATTACAGTTAGGGTGATGGGAAGAAAGCAGCAGTAGAAGGCTTGCTACTGCTGCAGAGGGCGCATGCATCAAGCTCGGTCGACGGAGCAAGTAAGCCCCATAAGGACGGAAAGAGGTACACTCACGCATCCCTGCCTTCTATGTCACCGACAAGCAGATGATGTACTCACGCAGCATTAACACGACGTCCTGCATAATCACAGTAGTGGCGTCGTCCGAAACCGGAGACGATGCCAGCAGATCGAACCCAGGGGACTGGCCCAGCGGCGTCGCCCGGAAATTATCAATCACAATGTTTTGGAGGGTGAGCGCGGCACTGCCCTCGAGCCTGACCTGCAGTGCGGCCACATGCACACAAACTAAAGATAACATAAGTTGCTTCTGACCCTCTTCGCTTGGCTAGATAGGCAAGGGGTATCAGGGGCTAGATGGGCAGGTAGCTGTAGGCCCCCATTGAGGCAGCATGAAGACCCGACGCACTCCCCGCACCCAGCCGGTGGTGTATAAAAGCCGAGCATCGATCCACATGTGTATTTATGTACGTGCGCGTGCGCACCGTTCTCTTCGTCTGAAGGCTCTGCAGCGGGTCGTTTCTAATGACCAGCTTTGCGTAGCTGCATTACTTGAACTTGTATCGATGCCTTTGGTGTGCGCGCGGGTTCATTTCGTAGGCCCGCGTGCGTATACCGCTTTCGATCGGGGACCTACCCACCCTGTCTGGGTCGGTTATTAGGTGCGTAACAGTTTATTAGCTAGCCAGGGCAGGATGGCCAGCCAGAGAGCTCTGTGAACTTGCATTCCGGCGTGCTTGGGCCCGCCGATGTGTGTATGTAGCTGCGTGCGATGCGGGCGCGCGGGTACGCAGCTGCTCCAGATATTTGATGGTAATAATAAGATTTATAAAACGCAAGCAAGTAATAGGAATTATAATAAGTATCAAGGACAACAACAATCATAGCAATAATCGTAATAATGATAATGTAATAAGTACAGTTATAAATGCAAATAGGTATAGCCACGCTGCCGGGCACACCCTAACGCGGGTAACAGGGGTAGGGGCGGATACTGGCCCTTGCTCATGTCACTCTGGGAACCCCAACCCTTCGTTTTGCCCAAACAATTCGCCCGCGCGTCGTTCTTGCTTCGCTCGAAAACGAAGAATTCGTTGAGCAGTCGTTTAGTCAGCGGAGCCCCCCGACGGCAGTATCTCCTCGCTCACTTCTCTTGTGGGAGGACAGTGCCTGCTTCGTGTGCTTGACGCGCGGTCTTTCGTACAATAAGTACTATACTAATAAGCTACATTAGCAACGCTGCGTGAAGCAAGAAGCAACCAAGCACAAATCGAATAAAACGCAGGTACATACTTTCTTCCAGACCGGTTGGAATTTAGATCAACGACGCACGGCCGCACCGACCTTTGCCCTGACAAAGCCCAGGTCCAGCAGAGGCCAGGTCGTTCTGTCGGGTCCGGGCCGCCCGCTGATGGTGACGTTTGAAGTACGCTGTACAACAGGTATGGCAATGCCATTCCAGTCTGATATCGTCATGTGTATATCTTGTGTCACGAGGATGAAGGTCTTTTGATCATCAGCAATCGCGCGGGCTAGCTCCCTTCCAGTTGCAACCTCAGCAAAACGTGGGTTGCTAGCGTCCGGCAATGCAGGCGCTGGTGGGAGAGGTGGCGATGGTGTCAAGGGAGGTTCTCTGGGTGCCCAAGGCAGGTTCGGTGGTGGGGCTGGAGGGCGCGCCTGTGGAAACCTGTCACCGAAAGTGTGGGTCAACAGCAAGCGGGCGAACAAATTAACAATTTGGCAGCGCACTGGCGTGGATACGTGCCAGCGGAATAGTAATACTAATAATACTAATATTAATATTTTTATTACGCCGCCGGCCATGACCCTGGCGTGTGTTTAATGAGAAGCCCACCTATAACGAACCGCCCAGGCCCTGGCGTGTGTGTAAAGGGGCACAGACGATGTGACTCGCTCGTTCGAGTGTATACGCCGCCGCCACTAGCCCTGCTGAGTAAGGTTTCTCTGTTACGCTTGTTGGTGGTTTGTAATGATGCGGGGCCTCTGACGGCGCTTTACGATGCCGTTTCGGCAGCCGACGGCGTGGTCGTGAAGTCGAGCGCAGCATTGTGTTGGCTGTGTCGGATGCGCCTCCGAGCGAGATCAACCATCAAAAGGGTTTGAGGCCTGGGCGGATGGTTCCACCGATCCCAAGGTCAATGGTTTCTGTCGCGGCGGTATGTATATATGTATAACGGTGTACCCTTTTTCCAGGATGTACTTGCGGAATAACAAAGTGAATAAATTGTGCCGCCGTCCAGCTGAGTAAATGGAGAAATTATTCCTTGGGTTTACACGTTTTGCACACACAGCCAATTATGCCATTATATATATATATATATATATATATACAACAAGGTATGCTATTTAAATATTTAACGTGTAAATGCATTAGTGTGCGGGATAGAGGGTCTAGCTTCACCTATGGCCTGTGCACCGATCGGCGGCCCCTGCCTCCTCAGTTTTCCTTTCGGATAACTTATTTAGAAATCTGCAGACACCCTTCAACAGGCGTCAGATCTGCTTTATTTTCATCAATTCGCAGGTCACTAATTTTGCCGTCCATTGGCATTGGGACACTAAGTCTTCTGACGGTCGATGTTCCTTGTCCCACTACCTATTAAATATTGTAGTTTGTTTATTTGAATACATCATATTATGAATGATAAAGATATAAAACATATATGGTATAACGTATTATACAAACTTTTATTGCGCCATACATTATTATATTCACTCTTCTAATATTGTGGTAATAGGATAGAAATGACAAGAAAGCTATATTTTAATAATTAATATTAGAAAGCTATATCATGACAAGAAAGCTATATCATTATAATTAATATTATAATAAATAGGCATCCATAGAAACGTGCGTACGTGGGTGGAAATGTCCATGGAAATTGGTCTTGTCGACTAAACAGTTACATTAGAGCAAGTAAACAAACGCCGCACATGGATAAGTACGTGAGTTCTGGCTTTCTACGAATAGACGACCTTGTACGTACGGCGACATATTAAACGCAAACAATATGCATGTCCAATTGTTTTTATATGCATGGTGTCCACGCCAGCCGTTGCACCTACATGAAGAAGTAGCAGCCCAGGAACCCCAGCTGAGACAAGCAATCGTCCGTCATCAGATTCTCGCACAGATACTGAACTTGCTGCATGTACAGCGCGTAGCGTGTTCTTGTAGCTCTGCCAAACGCATCAATGTCGACGCCCGCCACGGCCACGTCCTGGTAGACACCCAGGTCGGGCCAGCAGCGGGACACTGGCGGCACCGAGTTGTCGGTGGTGTTGATGCAACCCGTCTGCTGTGATGCAGTACGGAAAGCACGTTGCAACCCCGGAAAACGGGATGGTCTGGAGATGTATGGCGTGATTCTGGAATCAATGTAGCCGGATACGCAGATACCTGCGCGTTACAAAAAAGACCCAGATGTAAGCTGGAACCACGAGCGATACACATACACGTATGTATGCATGCTATGTAGCTAGCTATGCTAGCTAGTACATCGATGCATGTAGCTAGGCTATATATTGCGGGCTACGCCAAAGCATTATCACATACTTTGGGTTGCGTGGGGCGGCGGTGAATATGGAATTATCACGACATGAGCATGCAGCAGGTACATAAACCGTTCATTTTAATATGGCCGTACGCACGTGTAGGAATGTATTGTTGCGAGTGTTTGCTTGGTTGACGTGCATATATAGCAGGAAATAACGCGAGTGGTGTAACTACAGTCATCCGAGTACTCGTGAAACTGCACGGCATCGTGCGTGCGTTGGCGTGGATGGCCTCATCATTAGGGGATGCATGCTGCAAATAAACTACAATAAACGAAGCATCCGCGAAGGCCGCAGAAGGCAGCAGGCGGGTGTCTTCCATGCAAGTGTACGCAAATGTGCACATGTGTGCGACAAGATGCATGCATAGGGCGATCTGGGGTGATTGAGAAGAACGCAGCAGCAGGCTCGCTACTACTGCTGCAGAGGGCGCATGGGCATCCGTGCATGCATCAAGCTCGGTCGACGGAGCAAGTAAGCCCCGTAAGGACGGAAAGAGGCAAACTCACGCATCCCTGCCTGCTTTGTCACCGACAAGCAGGTTATATATGCATGTACTCACGCAGCATTAAGACGGCGTCCTGCACAATCACAGTGGCGTCCGAGCCGTAAGGAGACGATGCCAGCAGATCGAACCCAGGGGACTGGCCCAGCAGCAATGTCGCCCGGAAATTATCGATCACGATAAATTGGAAGGTGAGCATGGCATCGCCCGCGAGGCTGACCTGCAGTAGTGCGGCCAAACGCACACAAGACGTTGATGTCAATTGCCTCTTGACCCTCTTAGCTAGATAGCTAGCTAGACCAGGGATTCATTTCAGCCAGGGCTGCGTTGCGTGCGCACCGTTCTGTCGTCTGGAGGTCCTGCTGCAGCGGGTAGTATCTGATCACTAGCTTACGTAGCTGCACTTGTATCGCTGCCTTTGGTAGGTCGGTGTGAGCACGTATGGCAAATTCATTTCGTAGACCTGTGTAGCCCTGCCTCATTCGATCGGCGGCCCACGCACCCTGCCTAGAGCGAGTAGGTACAAATGCTGTATGTGAGCTAGCATTGTAAAACGCGAAGCAGGGGGCTAGAGAGATCTGCTTACTTATTACCTGCATCTCCGGATGTGTCTACGGAGCCGAGGCCGTGCACGCACGCAGGCGCTCAAGGATAATAAATTATATTTAAAATATTCCATTACGGGGCACAGTGTGAACCTCGTTTGGCGGTCGTTCTGACGTACGTACCGGGCGCTAGGAGCCGCTAGATTATATCGATATAAGCTATGCAAACAACGCTGTATATATATATATATATATATATATACGTACGTATAGCATAGACCAACGACGTTCTGCCGCACCTTTGCCTTGACAAAGCCCAGGTCCAGCAGAGGCCAGGTCGTTTTGTCGGGTCCGGGCCGCCCGCTGATGGTGACGTTTGAAGTACGCTGTACAACAGGTACGGCAATGCCATTCCAGTCTGATATCGTCATGTGAATATCTTGTGTCACGAGGATGAAGGTCTTTTGATCATCAGCAATCGCGCTGGCTAGCTCCCTTCCAGTTGCAACCTCAACGTGTGGGTTTCGTGGGTTGCTAGCGTCCGGCAATGCAGGCGCTCCCGGTGGCGATGGTGGGAAAGGTGTTGGAGGCGGCGATGGTGACAATGGAGGTTTTCTGGGTGCCCAAGGGGGATGCGGCGGTGGGTCTGGAGAGCGCGTCCGTGGAAACCTGTCACCGAAAGTGTGGATCAATAGCGAGCGCCGCGGGCGTCCAAACGAAGAATTGGATGGGCAGCGCACTTGCGTGGATAACTGCGGAGTAATGAAGTAAATAATTGTGCCGTCTGGCCTGGTCTGGCTGGGTGAATGGCGGAATGATTGCATGCGTGCGTGTAGCAGTATTAATAATATATATTTACACACAGTAAGGTATACCAAAATTTATCAGGTCTCCATATCAGTATGTGCAAAACTCCAGGATCGTAAATACATGGATTTGCAACGAATCTCCGAGTCGGAGACGCTGACGGCGCATTTTGCTGGCTCAAGTCGCGAATCGCGCGCACGTGTGCAGCAACGACCCAACGGCCCGACACGGCGCCCTCACACGCACAGCCACCGCACATACACCAAAACATCCAGCACAATGAATTGTGGGATGTTGTGCAAGAAGCAGCGGCTGAAACGACGGCGCCGGGAAACGCCGCCGTAGAAATATCCGCCACGGCAAAGACGCCCGACTCGGAAATCCATGCCAGGCGGCGCTGGAAATTCCCACAAAAATCCAGGATAGTAAATGCATGTATTTGCAACGAATCCCCTTGTCAGAGACAGCGGCAACGCATTTTGCTGGCTCAAATCGTGAATCACGCACGTGCGCAGCAACGACCCAACGGCCCGACGCGGCGCCCTCACAGCCGGCTAAGGCTAAGGTTACGGATACGGCTAACACTAACGCTAAGGTTACATCCACATCACCCGCTCCTGCACCAACGCTCAAGGGAGGGAGTAAGCCACCCGTGCCGAGAGGCACTGCTTGTTAATAATATATATTTACGCACAGTAAGGTAGGTATACCAAAACCTATCAGGTCTCCATATCTGTATGTGCAAATACATACACGTTTAAAACTAAGAGTGATCTCGAAATTCCATACAGCAAATATTTTTCTTGCATCAAGTTTTTTGTTTGCAATTTAGGTATCATACATATCGATATACTGCTTTCGTTTATGCAGTGTATGATGAGGAAGCTTCGGCTGTCACCGAACACCCGCGGGGTCCGCTGTAACATCCTTATATATATTAATATTTATACATGTGTCCTTGTGCGGATAGGGGTCTAGCTTCATCTATGGCCGCCTGCTGTACGTATGAGCATCGGCGGCGGGGACTCCTCATCAGTTCTCCCTCATCAGTCCTCCCTTTCTGATATTTAGATAGATGTATCCGCCGACACAACTCAGAAGGCGTCAAGTCCACTTTATTTTCGTCATTCGCAGATCGGTTAAGTAGGGAAATTCACCGTCCATTGGAATTGCGGTACTATGTCCTCTGACGGTCAAGATTTTTTGTCCCACCATTAGTCATTGTGTATTTTGTATATTTTAGTAAAGAAAGGGATGCAACACATACATATATAATAACGTATTATAAATACAAATGTAGTATAATATATGAAATAATATAATATTACTATACATACAATATGATAATTTGCTATATACTATATGTATTATCTTAAATATTACTAACAGTACATAACATGATGATAAATGCAATGAATGGTTATTATGATACAATTGATTGCCATAATAACGACAATAAAACAGTATAATGACTCGTGCGGAAGCGTAACCGAGCGGCCAAAGCCCACACGTAACGATCCACGCACATGTAGAGGTAGCAGCCCAGGGAGCCCAGCTGCGACACGCACTCGTCCGTCATCTGCTTCTCGCAGAGGTACAGAACTCGCTGCATGTACAGCGCGTAGCGTGTTGCCGTAGCTCTGCCAAACGCATCAATGTCGAAGCCCGCAACGGCCACATCCTGGTAGACACCCAGGTCGGGCCAGCAGCGGGAGACTGGCGGCACCGAGTTGTCGGTGGTGTTGATGCAACCCGTCTGCTGTGATGCAGTACCGAAAGCACGTTGGATCCCCGGAAAACGGGATGGTCTGGGGATGGATGACATGATCTCGGATTGGATGTTGCGGGGTACACAGATACCTGCGGATATATTTTGAGCATCAACACTTCACGAGTAGTGTAAATTTAGGCCAAGCAAGGCAGGGCATGCATGGTTTACAAGTGTGCTCACTCACTCGCTGCTCGGCGAAGCCACGATCGCTCATCCCGAGGCACTGCCTATCTAGCTATCTGTACATAAAATACATTTATTGATGAGGTCGGCGCGCGCGGGCACGTGCAGTGGGGCCAAAATAAACGAGCTTTATTCTTGTGCGTGGCGGTTTTAGTACATTTTGTGATGTGGAACTGAATGAACTAACAAAGCGTACTACTGCCTTACCATGCATTTTGCGTTACAATTTGAGAGGACCGAAGATAGACAACTTGATTATTGTGAAATCGGAACACGCTTTTTTGCGAGATAAACGCGCTTCCGATTCATGATTTGCAAGCGATGCAGCCCGCCGGCCAACAGCAGGCTTGTTTTATTTTACGGTAAACATGGCGGCCCGTACACGGCCTACATACGTAGCTAACCTTGCTCGAACAAACAATGATAAAACCAATGCACAGTGAGCCGTTGGATACCCGCCCCTTGCAAATAAAGGTAAAACGAAAACCATCATTTTATGACGTATACATGCAGGGAATGTTTGGAGCAGGTGCGGACAGAATGGTGGGTGGGACAAATTTGTTAAACTGCCTGCCCAGAGCAGTCCGAGCAAGCGAGCAATAGCAAGGGGCGGGCGAGCAATGCATAAAATCGCTTGTTTAGTCGCGCGCCGCTTTTGCGGCCCCCAAAGGTCGCCCAGCCCCCATCAGATAGAGGCGCAACCGCATTCCCCTGGCATTATTCCTTCCCGAAAATCGATATACATGCAGGCATGCACTGATGACTGACGCCACTCACGCAGCATTAGCACGGCGTCCTGCACAATCACAGTGGCGCCCGAATCGGTGAGAGATGGTGCCACCAGGTCCAGGCCGGGGGACTGGCCCAGCGGCGTCGCTCGAAGATTGTCAAGTACAATATTTTGAAACATGAGCGCGGCACTGCCTTCCAGCAAAACCTGCAACGTGGCCACGCACATACACACACGTACGATACGCGCGCACACGCACGCAAGCAGACGTCACGTCACTTGGTCGGTGCAGCTTAATTGATGACGGACGAGATACGTAGAGCTCTCACGAGCGCCCCGCCGCCGGACAAAACTCCAACCCATGCGTGCATACGTGCATGCATGTGATGACCTGGGGTCCCGAGGTAGGTAGCTAGGGTAGGATAGCCCGGTACATTCTTACTGCGCGCAGCGAGGCTGTGCAGCATGCGTGCGTGCTGCACAGGACGGAGCTGCAGGTCCAACGGCGGACGACTCCTGCCGCCACCGACGACCGGACCCGATGTACGTACGGTGACGGTAGCTAGCTAGCTAGCTAGCTAGCAGCAGTGCGTGTGATGATGAGATGCATGTCATAATAGGTAAGCATCGGTGTGGAATGCGCCCGTGGATGTACGTACATGCGTACAGGTTGCGTGTAGGTAGCTGGTCCACAGGCTCCGGCAGTTAACGTGTGTGCGTGCATGTCCGTCGTTCCATCTAGCTAGCTACCCCACGCACTGACCTTCCCTCTGAGAAGTCCAAGGTCGAGCAGCGGCCAGCTTGTTGCGCCCAGTCCGGCGTTTCCGCCGATGGTGCGGTTGGAGCTGAGACGCACCGGCACCGACACTCCTTCCCAGTCCGACTCCGTCATGCGGATGTCTTGAGCGACAATGATGACGTCGTTGTGGGGGTCAGCGAGAGCCATGACAAGCTCCCTGCCGGTTCGAACAGTAGTGGCTGCGAGCCTGCATGCATGTACGTAGTGTACAGCATATGTATGGTGTATATATGTCATGTCATTGTGTACTAGCATGTATATATGTATGGCGACTGAACGCGAGCGCGCGGTGGAGCGAGGCAAATGCGGTGATTATGTGAATCGAGCGAATGCGTCAGATCCCAATCACCAATAGTCCATAAACATGCTTTGGGTAGGATGGATGGAGGGTCGTCTATTGCAAGGATACATACACGCATGCAGACCGCCGTACCCCTGCTGATGAGACAGGTATCGCCGCGCACCCCCTAATTATAAACCCCCTACGTAAAACTGTGATTACTTTCCAAAGTCGCGCAACCCTGTTTAAGAACTTCAGAAATCGCGCAGAGTATCTGGGAGTTAACATCATATTATTATTATTAAGCATGTTATTACAGCGGACCCCGCGGGTCTTCATATACATTCGCGCAGCCTGTCAATCGATTTAGGTAGTTGTGTCAACAATACATATTAAGCCAAGTATCTGCAGCTGCAGGTTAAGGTGACAACCTTGCTAAAACATACGTTCGTGAGACAGGCAGGGGGCACCAACGTTTTTGAAATTGCTTGACGATGTACGTACGGCGGCCGTTTAATGAGGGCGGGGCGGCGGTGGACAGAGGCAGGGCAGGGGATAGATGTAGGTTTCTATTTGCAATCTCGGGCAGCCCCTCTGTATTACGTAGGTGGGAGCTGGCAAAGGCTTCTCGAGATGCTGAGACAGTCTTCGCACTGTATTTGAGGTGTATGTAGGGCCGACCATTGTACGACATCTACTACATGCTCGTTTATCGAAGCCTTTGCAGATTACATCGACGAGCATGAGCACAGGAACCCGACGGGTAGAACACCAGTCGTTCGGGGAAGGGAAGTACCGGAGTTGTTGTACGCGGACGATCTTACAATCTTGGCTATGGATGCCGCTCGTATGCAGTTCCTGTTGGACAGGTTGGCAGAATTTTGTGCCGCATTCGGCATGTCGCTGAATATGAACAAGTGTGAACTGCTGGTGTTTGCTGGTACCCAGAACCAGCACATACAGCTCACGGCGGGCGCTAGACAGCTCAGGTTTGCCGGCCAGCCCATCCCGGTCAAGGAGCGCACAAAATACCTTGGCTTGCGCTACGGTAGCAACCTACCGTTCGACTCCTGTCGTATGGAAATTTGCGATGCTGGGCGCAGAGCGGTGTTTTCTTTGATGTGTAAGCTGGAGGCTAATCGGATTTGGGCACCAGACCTGATGCTCCGTTGCTTCGACGTTCAGGTCAGATCCTTGCTCTCATATGCATGGAGCCGAAGTTTGGGGCCCGGACGCGATTCGTGAAGTGCTCGGAACAAGGGGGCGGCAGCGAGTGAGGGAGTGGTTACGGTGGGGGCAACGCGCTGGCACGGGCCTTGAAAAAGTGGGGAGGTTGGGTCAGGAATGCGGTTAGCAGGGCTGGCGTTTTCGAAAAGGCCATGGCTGACCCGATGGTGGAGGTTCAAAAGATCTTTCTGCGAAAGGTGGTTGGCGCAAGCCTGCTTCCGAACAGGCTTACTTTTGTTTGCGGAGACATCACAGCTCCCCCTGCACTACTTTTGGGCTCAACAGGTGTTCGGCTTTTGGAAGTGGCTAGTCAAACAGCCAAACTCGCTTGCCAGGGCTGTGCTCGAGGAGGACATTAAGGCATGGTTGGAGTCGGACCACATGACTAACGAGCATGAATACTTTTGGGCGGGGAAGGTACTTCGGATTTTCGAAACCCTGGGGTTCGACTATAAGGCGCATGTGGAGGAGGCGCTCGGTGCGGAGGCCAAGGCCAAGGCCATTGTTGCGCTAGATATCCCTTTTGGAGACTTGCTCTTAGAATTTCGGAGCAGACTGCTCTACGATTGGTCTGCTGATTGCCTGGATCAGGATCCCAGGGGCTTCCCTGAGTACGCTGATAGGGCCGGAGTGCAGGGGCCGGGCGTGACAGCGTGTCTAGCGTGTCGGTACCTGAACTGGATGGGCCTTGCGTACACACCGATCGATCACAAGCGAAAGCTGGACCATATGACGTCTGGTATGCCGAGAAAGCACCACACGGCGCTAATGCGATTTCGGCTTGGCCGATGGGATCTGGAGGTATCACGGTTAGCACGGGGGCCAGGGCGCACGCCGCGCAGTACACGGACGTGCCGGGTTTGCAATAGTAGTGGAGCGGTAGAGGACGAGCTGCACGTGCTAATTGAATGTCCGGTTTACGAACCGCTACGTCGAGCGGTGAATCTCCCGGATGACTGGGATATGTTCGGAATCATGCTTTTGTTTGACCAGTGCAAGCTCGGTCACTTCTTATATCAGGTGCAGAAGTTGCGGAAGGAAAAGCTGCAGAGATGAGAGATTCTGCTACCCTTTGTTCTTTTGGTCTTTTTGTACGCCCTTTCGTTGACGGATGACCGTTGTGGGGGAACACATGTTTATAGCCGTAAGGCCTGTACAACATGTAACAACCAACCAACCAGCCAATCCTCGCTCGCTCCCACATGCAATTTGGCGATTCGCGCAGCTACGCCAGTACGTAAATACCTATTTTGTGCAATTCACACTCAGTATCTATCCGAAACAATACATTATAATATATATTTGCGCGCGCGACGATACTACATATATACCCCTACTACTCCAGATGTACAGTACAGTGCCAGCCATCATCAGCAGATACGTAGATATCAGGCATCATCATACGATGATGATACGTACCCGGAAACCAGCAGTTGCAGTACGGAGACCACCAAGACTACTGCAAGTGAGTATCGTGCTGTGGGATGCGCATACCGCCGCCGCCGTGCTGCGGTAGACGGATGGGACGTCGTCTTCATCGTGCTGCTGCTGCTGCCGTGCTGACCGACCCAGCCACTACCACATGATGACGCACGTTGCATGCACGTACGGCACACGGCGGCACAATTAAGTAACACAAGGACTGCCGACGAGATATATGCTCACTTCATTTCTTAGCAACGAAGGTCAGTCTATGCAACGCAAAGTGCTAAACTGACAGTCGGCATTGGGAGCAATCCACGACACGACCGACGGCGGAAGGAGCGTGCGGCGGAATGCAGATGTCGAAGTACAAGCATTGCGTTATTGTGCGTTGGTCGTACGTCACGGCCTACACTTTTTCCACTTTTTCATCAGGACACGATATGATAATATCATGCAAACGAGCAATTAAGCAAACGTTGCAGCAGCCCGTCATCAGGACCGCCGGCGGCGGGCTGCTGGATGGGCAAAAAAGCCCGCGCGCCGGCCGATACTTATCGACGAAAAACCCCCCGTTGCTTGCTGCAATTCGGAAGGGCTTTAAGGTCGCACATCGATCAAACCCCGGTGCACGCATCAATTCTATACATGTGCGCCCACTGTCACGATTCTGCAATTACAGCACGTCAGAACGCGAACAGCGTGAAATCTACTAGCCACCACCGCACCTGCCTTTCCTGATACAAAATATGATAAACGAAGTAAGACCCAACGTCCAGATGGCCTGCTGTATGGCTGTCCAGGTCAACTGCAGAATCGTGACGGCAACTCTGCTGGGACACGCGAGAGGGACGGCATCATAGCTACAGATCCACAACCGGTTAATATCGTTATTATCAAGGTGAGCGTTGCTTGTGTGTACAGGCTAGGTAGGTACCGGTACGCTCTAGAGAACCTCTTCACGGTCACGGATACATTATTATTTCGACAGACACCACCAGATATGTTAACCTTATAACTGCAATATACAGGGCAGTGTCATGGATGCTACGTTGACGATTTTTTGGTTTCGAGAATACAGTGAGAAGCTGGCGCGTAACTGTACGTACGCGATGCGCCCGTTCGTTTGTCTCTGCGCAAGTTTCTTGACCGTCGTTCAGGTCAGCTATCTATGGTGCTACTTACGTACAAGGTCCACGCTTGTATTTTGACCAGGGTACGTACCAACCAACCAACGGTCGTCCGCGCCGTCAAGCCACCCAGTGTCACGACAGATAAATAACCACATCACGAACTGCGCGCGGTCCATCAACCTTAACAAGCCACTTTTTGGGCGGGGCCCCAGCGCGAAGCGCGTTCGGGGGGCCCCGCCCCCTAGGATTGCCCATGTCCGTGTGTCCGTGTGTCCGGTAACGGCAAAACGTTCATTATCCGCTAAACTAATTCGCTTTGTTTGTCATATTAATTGTCCTCTATTGCAAGGTAACTTTTGTTTGGCTGAAAAAAATTCTTTGCGCACAAACGGTCAAAGTAAAGCTCCGCGGTCTCCATGGACCCGAGTCAACATCCACCCAACGCCTCTCGTTTGTTGCAACAGGTGACGCGTGATGAATACTTGGATTAGGGGCAGGTGGCGCGTGCTAAATTGAACTTCCATAGTGTTCTGATGTTTGAACATCAAGATGCCACCAACACCAAGATTTGCCTTTCTGTTTTGCCAGATGAATACAATTCAACATTATGTGTTGAATCAAAGTTTCAAGATGCAAAGGGATAGCATACCGAGTGCCAAGGAGTTCTCCAGTTCCGATGGCCCGAAGTCCGGCTCTCACCGCGACTTTTTTGCATCCTGCTTTTGCTTTACATTGCTATATAACTATTGTAGCAAACTTTAGAGGTTCACGTCTGCTGCACGCGTGCAGCAGAAGGGTTGCAAGCTTGCCGACGGACCAAACAACGACAGTTTCACGGCCAGAATGCTTCAAGCTTGATTTGTGATCATCTGCTTGACAGACGGATGTGGTAGTGCAGAGGCGACTAGCGTTACGATAGTGATAATGCAGATGCCATGACCGCCGCCGTGTACTGCAGGTTGGTTTCGGGGCTACCTACCTGCTTGAGCTTGCTGAATCTATACACGCCGATCCACCTTCAACATCAACGACACCCTCAATGGCACCCTTTCACACTCTCACACTCTTGCGCGGTAATAGAGTTTTCGTTGTAAAGCAAGCGGCCTGTACGGATTGTAGGGGGCCCCGCCCTTTTCCGGCTTCAAGGAAGCCGACCCCCTACTTGTCTACCACCACGCAGGGCCGGCTACATATATATATATATATATATACGTCCATGCTGTGATAGTATAGTAACTAATGAGTCATCATCATCCGCCCCGCCCGGTGGTCATGTACGGGTGGCGGCGGGTTAGCGATAGCCCGCCGGGTCGATCAGCCGCCGACCACTACTTCGCGCTCTATCTGCTGCTGCGCTGGTTCCTTCGTCATGATGAATAAGATATAGAAGTTGATTGCACACACATGCATGCACGTGCGGGCGTGGTGACTAGTTCCACGGGGTTGATGAGATGAGGCGCCTACACACGAACTTACGAAGCTATCTGGGCGCCTTGGGTCGCCCGGTCGGGACTCAGGGACTCAGGGTCCAGGTGCAGTAGATGTCGTAGGCCTTCTGGACGCTACGGCCCCCTCGGTACACCTCAAATAATAAGACAGTGCGAGCAAAGCGCTGTTCCAGCATCTCGAGAAGCTCTCACCTGATACCCCAGCAGGGTCCCCGTTGTAATCAGTAGTGGCCAGGGACGGCGAGGCTCGCTGAGCCTACACGCCGCTCGCTATCTACCACCGTTGTAATATTGGTTACACACGTACGTAGCAGTACATAGCAGCTAGTGCCAGCAGCTGTAGCGCGCAGTACTGCCAGCACCTACCACCAGGACCCTATACACCCCCCTAACGTAACACGTCGCGCTGTGTAGGCGTACGCCCGTAGATAGCTAGCATTGCTTGGACAACCAAGCAAGCTACGTACAATAATACTCCATCCCCCATCCTTCGAAAAAACAAACGCGCTCCGGGCCACATCAATCCCATCAACGAACAGCTATATTCGGGGCCGCAGGCAGCAGGGCAACCAACGCCGAGCTAGCGAGGGCTTGCTTGCCTGGGTTCGCTACTCGCAGCAGCAGGAGGCTGGTCGACCGGGCCCCGCCCCCGCGGGACAGCGCACCCAGCTACCTGCAAGGGTAGGTACGGCAGCTAGCTAGCTAGCTAGCCCCATACGCATGATACAATCACGCGGCGGCAGGCAGCACAGCAGGCAGGCAGGCAGGCAGGTACGCGCGCAGCGACGGACGGAGCTGTACGCTGTAACGTTCATTCATTCATTCATTCAAGTACGTACTACCACACGCGGATGGAGAGAATAATAACCCGCACGCAGCTGGCAGGGGGACATCCGGGCCGAGCGAGTGGAGCTGGGGGATGGTGACGTACGACCAGTAGGTAGGTAGGTAGGTAGGTAGGTAGGTAGGTAGGTAGGTAGGTAGGTAGGTAGGTAGGTAGGTAGGTAGGTAGGTAGGTAGGTAGGTAGGTAGGTAGGTAGGTAGGTAGGTAGGTAGGTAGGTAGGTAGGTAGGTAGGTAGGTAGGTAGGTAGGTAGGTAGGTAGGTAGGTAGGTAGGTAGGTAGGTAGGTAGTCGTCCTGATGCTGCGGAAGGTGCGAAGTCCTCCGAACGAACAAAGCAAACGAACACCCAACTGGACTTCGATTCCGCGTTGTTATGTATGTATCCGCACCGGGTTGGTTGGTTGGTTAGGGCTTCCGTACACCGTGCGTGCCAACCAACGTACGTACCGGACGGACCGCCGGCCATCTGCTGAAACAATAACCAACTCGTTAACGAGGATGATCATCTGCCGCGCGCGTCAGAACGCCCATCGATCAATCGATCCGCACGCGCACGCCCGCGCGTCAGTAATCCATCAGCAGCTCCAAGCCGCCTCCATCCGTCGCCACGCTCACGAGAGGTGGTGGCAGCGCAGCGCAGCCGCCAATTAATAGAGGTTACTACGCACGGCGCCCGGGCCCCTCCCCCTCCATCCCGCGCCGCAACACGCACCCGCCCATCCACCCGCCTACCACGGCGGCGTGCACCGAGGAATGACGACCGACGACCTGCTGCCGCGCGGCTCACTCCCCGACTGACGCGAACAAACAGAGTCGCCCGCCCGCCCAGTGAGGCGCATCCACGTACCAGCCACGCACGTCATTCCGTACATACCGTACGTACTGCACCAGGCAACCCGTCGGCATCCATCGATCCATCGCCGCCCCGCATTCCTCGGATGACGATGGAGCAAAGGTCGGTAGGTTCGTTCCCCCCAACCCCCCCCCCCGCGAACCCCGCCCCCGCCGCTGACCAGCCATCCCCCGCGCGCGGCGCCCTTCCTGCTGTCCGCACTGCTGACACGCCCTCCCTACCCTCCCACTTGAAAACCCCTCCGCTCGCCCCGCCCCGCCCCGCCTCCCTCCCGCCCCGCCTCCCTCCCTCCCGCCCGCCCGCCTCGCTCGTGCGCGGCGCCCTCACTGCTTCCCTGCTCCTCGCCTGCGCGCATCCGTGCACCCAGCCACCCACCCACCCACGCCATTAAAAACATACCGGATGGACCCTCGCCCAGCTACCCTCTTACTACCAACAGAACGCACCCGCCGCCTGCATGCGGTCGAGCGGCGCCCTGCATGCCGCCCTCTGTCCCGCTTCATGGCCCCCCCCCGGCCACAGCCACAGCCACACGCACCGCGGCCAGCCACCGCGGCCAGCCCCGACCTGATTATGCCTCCGATTCCTACCCCGCACATCCAGCCACAACCAGCAAAAGCTCATCAACATCAACCAACTAGCCAAGCTAGGTGGAATCAACTGTCAACGGTTCAACGGTCGGTCCCCGATCGGCATCACACCATCCAGTCCATGCAGACATCGGAGATGCACGCACTGCCGCATTTCAGCAGCGTTGCTGAGGGACTCGTGAAACGAACGAACCGACCAGGAGGGACGCTCGATGTATGTCCGTCCCCCTGTGGCGTTCTTCGCGGTTTCACGATTCACAGCCGCCTCCGTACGTCCCGAGGCGGTACTGCCTCCGTACCGAGGCGGTACATACCGCCTCAGTACATATACCAGCCACCCCGCCAGCCTGCAATGTCGTGCCATACCGCGCACCGTGCGCGGCCTCCAGGCAAGCAGCCATCCAGCCACAGGTTCGTTCCCAGTTTCGCTCACATACCTCCAGCGACTCCACCTCCTTTGATGATGATGATGATGATGATGCTATGATGCATGTCTGAGAAGAGTTCATCACAACTAACAATCAACGATGACGTCACCCACGTGCACCCCACCTGCTGCGTCCATCCGTCGCTCATGGCTTTGCTCGTCCATGCACGAGTCTGGTACGGTGCGCGTCCGTACGCTATCCATACACAACAACATATACTCACCATCCGCCGTCGTTACTTCTTTCTGCGCGCGTCGCTGTCCAGCGATCACACCGCCACGTGCACGGCGGCGCCCAACCCATCGCAACCAACAAGGCACGCAGGCAAGCAAACGGCCAGACGGACAGATAGACAGGTAGACAGGATCGTTGCCCAAGTAAGGCACTGGACCGGAACCATCTCTACATATCTGCCGGCAGAGCTAGGTAGGTGTGCAGCAGGATCCATCGGGAAGCGAATGTCGTACTTGATTGCGCGGGACGCACGTACGGCACGTTCATCCCGCCTGCTGGGCGCGCCTGTACGCGGAGTGGTGCGGGCCACAACGAACGGGGCGGGGCGGTGGGAGGCAGGGCGCCGAGCTTCGAGTGGCGGTCGACACAAGAGGTTACGTGAGGACGGTCTTTGGAAAAGGCCGCCGCGGATGCCGGGCACCAGCTTCCTATGGTATTTTATACTCCATGTGTATCGATCACATCCGTACAGTGGTGGGGTGAGGGGGCCCTCACCCGGGAGCAACGGTGGCAAGGATACGCACCCGCGAATGCCGCACATAAACGCACAGCAGCCTGACGGTCCGTCCTTTCCCTTTCCCTGTGCTGCCTCACGCCCCTGCTGCTGCTGCTGCCTGAGTAATGTGACATGTGACTCGCTCGACCCCCAACAAGTACCCCTGCCCCTGCCCACTCCACTCTCACTTCTGTCCTGCGGCCCCCACGCGCCAACCCCAGGTAAGGTATACCCCCTAAACCTGCCGCCACCACTCAAACTCGCACACATAAAACCCCGCTGTTCTTCTCGTACATCCCGCCCTCGCCCCGCCCCCCCGGCCCCGTGTCGTCCCCCGTCCCTGGCCCGATCCGAGCTCTCACCTCCCCCCTCCCTTTGTCAATAAAGCCAGCGAGCACCCGCCTCCCCCGCGGCGCCCCAGGCCCAGACCTACATGAACGAGTAGCAGCCCAGCTGTCCGAGGTTGGCCACGCACTGCTCCGTCATCTGCAGCTCGCACAGGTACTGCACGTGCACCAGGGAGAACATGTAGTCGGACAGCACCTGGCGGCCGTAGGCGTCAGTCTGGGCGGCGAAGGTGGCCACGTTCTGGTACACGCCGCGGTCCGCCCAGCAGCGCGACACCAGCGGCGCGGCCGGGTCGTTGACGCAACCGTCCTGCGGCGTGCCCACGTACATGATCTGCTGCCCGGGGATGGCGGGCGGGCGGTAGCTGGCGGTGAGGGAGATGGTGACGATGCTGCGCGGCAGGCACACCGCTGCGGAGGGCGGGGCGGGTGGGGAGGGATAGGGAGGGGGAGGGAAGGGGAGGGAGAGTTTGGAAGAGGTTGGGCAACGTGTTTTTTCATGGTGAGCTGATGAACTAATAAATAAAACGCGTTTATGATTCTCAACCATAAGATGAGGGCGGCGGAGAAGAGGGGCGGTGCGATGAAGGGCGGGGGGAACCGGCGGGATAGGCGGGTTGCGAGGACGGAGCAGCTGCTGAGGGGCGTGTGGCCGGCCGGCCTAAAAGGCCTTCGGGATTCGATTTCCCTGTCCTCGAAGACAGCAACACTGCGGCGGTCCGCGCCCCCGCCCCGTCCGCGCCACTTACGCAGCAGCAGCACCGACTCCTGGATCCGCACCAGCGCCCCTTGGAAGAAGGGCGACTGCGAGATCAGGTCCAGGCCGGGGGACGAGAAGGTGTCGAAGGCGTCGAAGGCGTCCCGGTAGTTCTGCAGCGCCACGTACTGGAAGTAGATGGGCACACTGCCGAACAGCCGCACCTGCGGACGGACGGACGGACGGACGGACGGACGGACGGACACACACTGTAGGGGTCGGGCATTGGGTACATTATATACGCGTATGGGCAATTGTTGGGGCGCTACTCGCCCCCTCGCATGTCACGCACTCCTGTTCTGCGAGGAGCCAGCTGGAACGGGGAACCCGAGCCCCAGCTGGTTCGGGTCGGGCGGGCTTTCTAGCCATACTCACCCAGCCAGTCGTTCTGGGCGTGACCTGATTAAAACCATCCACCCAACCCCCGCCCACCCACCCATCCTCCACCCACGCACCCACCCACCCCACACCCATGATCCATCCCCTACCCACCCTACCCACCCTGTTCTTCACGAAGCCCAGATCCAGTTTGGGCCAGGAGGTGGCGGGCCCGGGGGTGCCGCTAACGGTGATGGGCTGCAGCCGGGTCACGGGGGTCACCAGCCCCGACCAGTCCGCGGCCGTCATGGTCATGTCGTTCTGGACCGCCGCGAAGCGGATGCTGTTGTCCGCCAGCGCGAGCGCGAGCTCCCGCGCGGTGCGGATGGTTCGGAAGCCCGGGGTGTCGCCGGGGGGGAAGGGCGGCGTCGCGGGCCCGGGGGGCGCCAGCGGCGGCGCGGGGGGCGGCGGCGGCGGCGGTGATGGCGGCAGCGGGGGCGCCAGCGGCAGCGGGGGCGGCGGCGGCGGCGACGGGGGCCGGTTGGTGCGGATCCTGATGGGGTCGGGTGGGGTCGGGGGGGGAAGGGGTTGGGGCGAGGAAGAGTCAGGGGCGGGGGTGTTGTTGTTGTGGGGAGAAGTTGGATGGGGCGGTCTCGTTGGGGGGGGTTGGAGTTGACCTGGGGATGGGCTGGCGGGGCTGCTGGCGGCGCCATCACAGACTGGGCTTGTCAGGGAAAGCTGACGGAGACGGCGAGGGGCGGCCGTGCTCCTCACCTCCCACGACCCACCTCTCGGGCCCCCGTCCAAATGACCCTAATCCTCGAATCTCCCGTATCCCCTCCCCGCCCAGATCCGAACGGCCCCGATCCCCCAGGTCTCCAAGCCCCCACACCCCCGCATCGCCCCTCAGGCTCGCCGTTCCCCACACACACCAACGACATCGGTTGGGACGACACAACCCCGCATCATGACGCCCTTGCCGCCGTCCAACCACAACCGACAGCAGCCACCTCCCAGCCGCTCTTAACCCCCGAATCCGCCCCAACCTCCACCGGCCCAACCTCCAACGAACCCACTTCCACCTCCCACCCCCGAACCCTCCAACCGCCCCCCAATCACGCCCCCCCTAAACCCCCCCTCCCCCTCCCCCCACCCCAAACCTACATGTACTCATAGCAGCCCAGCGGCCCCAGCGCCAGCAGACACGCGTACGACATCTGCATCTCGCACAGGTACGGCACTCGTACCATGCCCAGCAGGTAGCCCGCGGGGAAGAAGGTGTTGTCGTTGGCCAGCTCGGTGGCGGGGGTGAGAACCTCCTCGAACACGCCGCGGTCCGCCCAGCATGCCGTCATGGGCGCCGCGGCGGGGCTGTTGACGCAGCCCGCCTGCGAGGTGCCCTGCACGATGACGTTGGAGCCGGTGTCGCCGGTGGGGCGCGGCAGGGCGGGCAACACGCTGCGGCCGCCCGCTTGCGCCTCGTTGGGCCAGCAGATGCCTGAATGTGTGGGGGGGTTGGGGGTTGGGGGTTGAGGGTTGGGGGCTGGGGGTTGAGGGTTGGGGCTGGGGGTTGGGGGTTGAGGGTTGAGGGTTGGGGGGTTGGGGGTGGGGAGTGGGGAGTGTGACAGGGAAAGCAGCCCAGACACACCCAGCCAAGCCAAGGATTGGGGGTGGGGGTTGGCGGGTCGGGCCAGGGGTGGAGGGGCGGGTTTGGGGGTCCTTGACGGTTGACACCGCTACCAGGGGTTCATGCCCTTGTGGCGGTGCGTTGCGCCCTGTCGTCCCCCCCCCCTCGTCCATCCCCCCCTTTTGTCACCATCTGCGTTAGTTTCCTTAGCTTTGGGGTTTGGAAACCCCTCTTCTCACGTCCCCCCTCCCCCGTCCCCCTCCCCCATCTCCCCCTTCCCCCGCGGCATCCCCCCCCCCCCGCTCCCCCCCCCCCGGGAGCTCACGTAGGATGACGGCGGTGTCCGTGAGGAACAGCGGCCCCTCGTTGGTCAGGTTGTTGGGGGCGGGGGCCAGCAGGTCCATCCCTGGAGCCATCAGGAAGGGCGCGACGCGGAAGTTTCGGAGCACCACGTACTGGAAGGACAGCACCGCGTTGGCGTCCATACGGACCTGTGTGTATGTGTGGGGGGGACATTGGGGGGGAGGGGGAGGGGGGGAGGAGGGCAGGGGGGAGAGGGGGGAGAGGGGGGGAGAGGGGGGGAGAGGGGGGGAGAGGGGGGGAGAGGGGGGGAGAGGGGGGGAGAGGGGGGAGAGGGGGGGGGGGGGGGAGGGGAGGGAGGGGGGGGAGGGGAGGGAGGGGGGAGAGGAGTGTAGGGGGGAAGGGCGGGCAGGGTTGGAGGCGGGGGCCGGGGAAGAGGTTTGGGGGCCGGGGTCGCATCACCGGAGCCAGCAACTAACGCAGCAAGCAGTGACACCTACCCCGGTTATGGATGCAGCAGCGGCAGCACTACCACCACTACCACCACCGCCACCACCACCGCCACCATCGCAACCACCGCCACCGCCACCATCTCAAACCATATGGGTCGTGCATAGGGTACAAACCAGTGCGCACACGGGCAACTGCTGGGGGCACTGCTCTGCCCCCTCGCGGGTCACGCCCTCCTACTCTGCCGGCCTACGAAAACCACCACCACCACCACGAACACCAACACCAACACCAACAACAACACTAGTGCACCAGCAGCAGCAGCAGCCGCAGTAGCAGCCGCAGTGCCGCAGTAGCAGCAGCAGCAGCAGCAACGATCATGCACCCCGCCGCCGCGGCCCGGCCTTCCTCACCCGGCTGCGGATGCCCCCCATGTCGATGGTCGGCCACAAGGCGGGCGGCGCGGGCGTGCCGATGAAGGTTAGGCGCGTGGGGCGCAGCAGGATGGGTCCAGGGATGCCGGACCAGTCGCCGAAGGAGACCTGGATGTCGTTCTGGACCAGACCCACAGTCTTTGCAGGGTTGGCGAAGGCCAGGGCCAGGTCGCGACCGGTGCGGATGAGGGCAACGTTGGGGGCGTTCGGGTCGGGGAGTGGGGCGGGCGGTGGCCGAGGGGAGGGCGGCGGCGAGGGCGGAGGGGGCGGCGGGAGGGCGGGGCTGGGGAAGGCGGCGGCGGCGGGGGGAGGGCGGCGGCGGGGGCGACGGTGGAGGGGGCGGCAGGGGCGGGGGGGGAGGAGGTGGAGAGGGGGGAGAGGGGACGGTGGCGGGGAGGGCGGGGAAGGCGGCGGGACGGGGAAGGCGGCGGGGCGGGAGGGGAGTTGGGAGGGAGGGGAGAGGGCGGAGGCGCGGGCGGCTGCGGGGGTGGCGGCGACGGAGGGGAAGGTGGGAGGGGCGAGGGGGTGGCGGAGACGGCGGTCGGGGCGGCGCGGGGGGAGAGGGCGGCGGCGGAGGCGGAGGCGACGGGGACGGCGGCGCGGCGGGCGGCGAGGGAGGTGGCCTTCGAGGCGCCTTGGGGTTCCTAGGCCGGGGCGGGGAGGGAGGGGGGCTCTTGGGAGCTTTGGGCTGCTTGGGGGGCCGTGGGAAGGGAGGCGAGGGGGGAGGTGACGGCGGCGACGGCGGCTTGGGGGGAAAAAGGACTGCGGGCACAAGGGGTGGCGGTGGCGGCGGCGAAGGTGACGGCGGCGGCGACGGCGCCGACTGGCCGGGCAGCAGCGGCGGCGGCGGCGGGGGGAAGGACAGCGGCGGCGACGGCGGCGGCGGCGGCGACGGCGGCAGCGGCGGCGGTGGTGGCGGCGGCAGCGACTGGGGTGGCTGGGGCGACGGCGGGAACGGCGGCGGCAGCGGCGGGGAGAACGGCGGCGGCGGCGGGGGAGGCGGCGGCGGAAACGGCGGCCGATTCTCCACGATCCTGCAGTACAGGTTGTACGAGTACGACCACCATAAGTAAGCTGGCAAGGTGTCGGTACTGAAGACTCTTCTGGAGTCAGTGCTAGGTAAACCCACCCAACGTAACGTTTCCATGCCTGCAACTTGCCTTACCTGAGATATCCACTGGAAATATAACCCTTCCTGACCCGAGGTGCCCAGGAACTCGACCGGTAGCCATCCCCCTCCTCTTCCCCCGGCACCCCCCTCTGTTGTCAATAAACATCCCAACCTCCTCTGGGTGTGCCCGAGTTTGTTTCTGGGTTTGGTTTTTTTTTGTAGTTCCTGTATTAGCACATTTGGATCTCCCCGTCCTCCCGTCAGCACGATGCCCGTCCGCCGACCGAGTCCTCGACCGCTGTCACCCTCCCCCCTTTTCTCCCTCCCACCCACCCCCCTCCCTGGCCCCGCCCACCCCCACCCCCTCACCCACGCACCCTGTCGTGTCAATCGCTCTGCTTACACCCCCAAAGCACACCCCCTCCCACACCCACATGTTGCAGAAGCGACCTCCCCTCCCCCCCACCCAACCCCCCCACCCCTCCCCCCCGCCCCAACCCCTTCCCCCCTCACACCCACATGTTGTAGAAGCAGCCCAGCACGCCCGCCTCCCGTATGCACTGCTCTGACATGGTCTGTTCGCACAGGAAGCCCGCGCGGATCAGGTACAGCATGTAGTTGGTGACGGCGGTGGCGCCCGCGTCGCTCACACTCCAGCCCGGCGTCACCATGCTCTCGTACAGCCCGCGGTCCGCCCAGCAGCGCGACACCGCCGGCGCGGCCGGGTCGTTGACGCAGCCGGCCTGGGAGACCGCCGCGGCGCTGCCCAGCACCATCTGACCGCTGGAGGCGGCGGAGGAGGCGGCGACGGAGGAGCCGTTGGCCACGTCGGGCCAGCAGATACCTGCCCGGGGGCGGAGGGGCGGGGGCGGGGGTGGGACGGTGGGGTGGGAGGTAACGGGTACGGGTACGGGTATGGGAGATGGGGAGGTGGATCGGCAGGATGGAAGGTTAGGGGTTGCGGGGCGGGGGTAAGGGGAGCGAGGGCGTGTTAGCAGGGGCAGGTCGGGTGGGAGAATGGGGGGGTTGGTGGCAGGAAGATTCGCACCGGATGGCATCCGCAGCTCCACCCCACACCCCACAGCCTGCGGGGATGAGATGGGATGGGATGGGATGAGCTTGAGGTAAGACGGAGGGTTTCTTGGACCGCCTGAGGCCCCCCCATACGTCAAAAAGAAGCGATACCACTGGAGAGCACCCAACCCACCGATACCCTCCTTGCTCCTTCCCTCCCTGCCCCCGCTCGGCGCAACACAGCAGCCGCGCCTCCCGCCAACTCTCTCCCGCCGCGCCCCGGCCTCTGCCTGCCCCCACCTCCCCCTATGCCCCGCCTCTGCCTGCCGCCCCTCGCATCGCACCCACTCAATCTCGTCTCGAGGGCCTTCGATCCCCAGCCGTCTCATACCGGCCCTGGGCTACTCAGCCGATGTCCGAAGCTCCGAACCGCGGTCTTCCCCTTCCTTTCCCCCCGGGAAGAGGCCCCATTTCCTATACCCTCTTTCCCTCCGCCCCACCGTGCTCGTTGCCGTGTGTTCTCCCCTCTCCTTACCCCCTACCCCTTGACGCAATCTGCCCGCTTCCCTCACGCCCGCCCCCCCCCCACCGTGTACGGCAGGATCCATGGCCACACTCACGCAGGACCATGTAGCTGTCCAGCAGGGCCACCCTGGAGTTCTGGTTGATGGAGGTGGGGGTGATGATGTCCACCCCGGGCGAGATGAGGAAGGGCGTGTACCGGAAGTTTCGGAGCACCACGTACTGGAAGGTGAAGGCGATGGCGGTCCCCAGCAGGACCTACAAAGGGGGGCGGGGGCGGGGGAGAAGGCGTGTTCGTAGGCAGGCAGAACAGGAGTGCGTGACCTGCAGGGGGCAGAGCCGGGTCCCCCTGCAGGCAGGGAGGTGTGCGTGCGTGGTGAGGCCCCGCCGGGGGGACGCGGACGCGGGCCGGAGGCCAGCACTAATAAGGCCCTCATGAACCTTATGACTCCTTCCCACTTCGCGCGGCTGGCCGCCTAGGGGAGCGTTCGGGCGCTGCAGCTCAGGCGCGCGAGAGGAGATACGAGGTCGCGGGCCTGGGGCCGCGGGCTGGGAGGTGCGTTTGCCCAACACCAAAGCCCCCAACCACCACCACCACCAGCTCCTCTCCCACCCGCCCCACCTCCCCACCCACCCACCCACCTCCCCACCCACCCGGTTCCTAGCGTTGTTGAGGTCCACGGTGTGCCAGCTGGTGGCGGGGCCGGGGTAGCCCGTGACCGTGAAGTCGCTGTCGCGGACGATGGGCGACGGGAAGGCGCCCCAGTCGGTCACCGCCACCGTGAGGGACTGCGCCACGATCGCCACCCGCACACCCGAGTTGGCGAGGGCGGCGACCAGCTCCGGGCCCGTGGTGACGATGACGGTGGCGGGGTCGGAGGGGTTGACCGGCACGGGCGCCTGCGCGGCCGCGCGGCGGGGCGCGGTGGCGGCCAGCGCCGCGAGGAGGAGCGCAGCGGTGGCCGCCAGGGCCGGGCGGGCGAGGCCGCGGCGGGGCCCGCGGTGGGGGCTGCTACATGCTCCGGTGAGGTCCGGTGGGGTGTTGGTGACCCGACAGGAGGGATGTCGGGCTCCGGACATGGGTGCGTGCCCCGGCGTGGGCGGCCTGGGGGGCGGTGGGCGCGAGGGGAGGGGGGCTGAGGCGTGTTGGGGGTGAGGGGAGGGAGGGGAGAGAGGTTGGGAAAGGAAGGGTGGGAAGGGCGCGGTAAAAGGGGGAGGGGGATTGTCGCACCCTCCCCCGCCTTGCCTGTGTTGATTTCCCTGATTGTAGGCAGTGATAACTCGTTGGTAGCTTTACGCCGGCCGGTCGTCCGCGGGCTAGCTAGCAGGTTGCCCCGGACCGCCCGCCATCCGCTACTGCGCTACTGTGCTTTCGGTCCGCACTACAACGGTTCTCGTATAACAATACACTTTACTACGTTGCTATATATATTCAATACAACACACTTTAACGGCGAACCGGACAGCCATTCGCTGACTTATCGCGGTTTCGCTGTCTTTGGGCCAGATGGTTAAGCGCAACAAAATAGATTGGCCGGGTAGAGCCGATTGGGCCACGCGCGTGTGTGTTGAGGAGGGAGGGGACGAGATGCGTAGATGGGGGCTAGGCGGAGGCGTGCGCGGAATGGCGGATATGTCGGTACAGAGACAGCTTCCAAACCAGTACGAACACAATAGCGGTTGGCCGCCTGGGTCCACCACGGTCATGGCACAGAACGACTCCGGCGGACACACCGATGGGTAAAATTGCGCGGTATGAACGGCATGTGCGTTGTGCGTCGATTACGCGCAGTCCCCGATGGTGCCATCATAGCCGTGACTCACTCTTCGCCAACCAGCTGCCAACCCCGTACAACCTTCAGTATCACTTCCGGAAAGGCCTCATTTTAGCTAATGAATAACTTACCTCGATACTTGATAATCGCTCTGAGGCTCAGACCAAGAATAAGACCCTAACGAGAAGTGCTTTCCACCCGCCAAGTCGTTAGCGTCGTAGGATGGGCACGCGCTGTCCGGCTTGGTTACAGAAATTAACACCAAGCTATGTTGTATTGAGATCTCCAAGTTGGGTCCTCAATATCGTAAGCTGTGACGCGTGGTAACACAGCTGCCGGAGCCTAACGGAGGAACGAGATGAAGGGTAATCTTATGTGCTGAATAAGAGCCTATATGTCAGTTGCAGTGGCGTGATTTTTGCTACTCAGCTCCCGCGTTTTGTTCGGCGCTGAAGCCGTTGCCTGAAGCTATTGTGAATGGAAAAACACAATGCGTCATGACATGGCGATTTATGACCATAGCTGACAGAATAATACCAAAAGTCCCACGAAGTTCGGCTTCGGTGGTCACACGTACGATAACTCGTACTCGCAAAGTTCTGTGGCTAAACCACGGCAGGAGATGCCAGTTTTCGTGATAGAACTCATAGGACTGAATTACGACTAGCTGACTACCGAAATGTGGCCACTGCTTGGTTTACATGTCGGAACAATGCTGTGCGGAGCAAGCAGTCTATCGTTACTAACTTATCCATGCCAGTAATTATTCCATTGACGCCAGAACGAAATTGTTTGGGCAACGGCCGAATATGGCAACGATGGCCAGATTACCGAAACTTGCGTTAGATTTCCTCAAGGTAATGACATGAATGCTGGAAACGCTCCTGTTGCAACAACAGTCCAGCGCCGCCGCTGTAAGCTCGCAAGTCTTGCGTCGTCGTCGAGCGGCGTCGAACGCGAATGCCCATGTGACGATGTCAACATTGTCAAAGTTTCAAAAGTGAATCAACAAATTTGTCCAAGTTATACATTGATTTGCATAAAGTATTTTGAGGCACCCCGAAAATGCTTCTGCCCCCTGCTGCACCATCAACATGAACTGATTCCACAATTCGCGCACAGTTCGCTCGCATTGGCTGCCATAACTGCATGATGTGGATCAGATAAGCTGGACGCAAGTGGTGCATTTACACGGTGTGAGCTTGCGAGCTATGGATGGCCACAGCACATGCCCGTTGGGGGCTGGCAACGCACAAAATCTTCATTAAGCTGGGAATCATGACTTCAGTGCAAGCGGGGGGCGTCGGTCTCGTTTGGCGTTGCGGAAGCCGCCTCTCAACGGAGAGGCCTCTTCGTCACCGTTTCCCCTGATGAGAGGCAGTCCGTATCAGTCCGCGTATCAATAGGCGCGCATGGCCTTTGACACCACCAGTCCCCTCAATTTGTACGAGCAACGGGCACCTTCAGCAGATCGTCGCGCACGCTTAGACGTCCGTACGACTTTCCTAAATCATTTCGTCTCCGGTGGACTTTTGTTAGGAGAGTGGGCAACGTCCATACGACACCCCGGTCCCTGAAGACATCCACCCATCCACCATGGACTGCGCCGCCACGCACTGGAATGGGGTTCGCACACCCGTCCTAAGTAACGTTCCGACATTCCAGGAATGATGCACCCGTATGCCACAGGGGCTGCGGATCCGACTCGTGGCGACCGTGGCCATCCCAGCGGGCTTCCCCTCCATGCTAGCCGTGCTAGCGAGTAAGGGAAGGAGGGCGGCGACTGGACATGAGAAAGGATTCATGGGCGTCGCAGGGACACCGCTGCGGCGGATGACGAGTTGACGACCCGGGTGGGAGCAGGTGGGAGCTTCTGCAGGGAGCCAACCTGGCCGGCCCAGGCCGGACACGAGCCGCCGTCCGGATCCAGGATCCAGGTGCCCAGCAGCAGCCTACTTAGAGAATCCGCAGCGAAAGGCACTGCAAGGTGCAAGCATCCGAAACCGGCGCTCCTGCAGGTAGGTGAAACACGAGCGCTGAATACCGTACCTAGATAGAAATCGCGCGGGCGCAGAGCCCGCCATGAACGCCGCCCATACGCTGCTGCTTCGTGTTCCTTTGGGGGACTGGCTACGAATAGCCTTGCATGTTGCGCCACATCTGCCCAAGCTCATCACCTCGCAGGTTGCACCTTGTCCGAGTGAGAAGACAGATGACTCGGAACAGAACAACAGATGATGACTTCTTCTGGGCGATGCTGTTCGTGATAGTCCCGGGAGAATCCACGTTGACACCTGACCCAGGTCAATATTCCCCCCGGCAGCCACGCGTGGCCTGCACGTTACGGAAGTCAACTGGGAAGGGGTTGTCATCCATGACGCGCCGTACGGCGTTTTCTGCATGGGGGCTTTCCGCCCGCTCGGTAATGGCCCCAAATGCAGGACATGTTGTTAAAGGTATTGAATGCAGGTTGTGACAGCACAATTTGCTTGCCGGCGATTTGTCATGGGAGGTGGCCTGATTGCCGTGAGTCATCGCTCTCATGGGGATTCTCGTGTGTCCGCAAGCAGTTACCACAAGCCTTCACAAATCCGGGGACACTTCCACTGCCTTGCATCGGCCCTCCGTGACGCCTCATTTGCGTCGGCAACGCGATGACGGTAGGCGAGGGGTCGCCGTACCCGGTCCGTACGGCGTCGGCATTTATTTGTGTTGGCACAATAACGGTAGCGTGGTTATTTGCTAACCTTTGATGGTGTTCACTGCAGTCGGTTTGCTGCTTCAAGACTCCTTAAGGCGTTCTAACCAAGCACATTGCATCTAGATCGTGGTTCGGGTAAACCTGTTGGACTTGGTTGGAGCTATCAAATCTTCGCAGCAATCAATTATATACTTGTCGCAGCTGTAACCTACTGGAATGGCGGAATCACAGGTGGGCTTTTCTGAAATTGCCAAGCCCGGGAAATGCCTGGATCACGGGGATGCGATTGCGGTTCTAGTTTTGATCATCCGTGGAGTCGAAACGAGACTTGACGCTTGGCGTTGCGTTGTACCGGCAAGCGATGCCTCGCGTAAAGCTAAATGTTTGCCCCTCATTCATGCGGTGCAGTACTCTTTCTCGCTTACAACTTTCAGTCCAAGTGGAAAGCTAGTGCAGATTGAGTATGCGTTGAATGCAGTCGCAGCGGGCGCCACTTCCCTGGGAATTAGTGCGACAGATGGTGTCGTTATCGCCACAGAAAAGAAGCTCCCATCGGCGCTTGTGGATGAGTCGACAGTTCAGAAGATCATGACGATCACGCCAAGCATAGGCGTCGTGTACAGCGGCATGGGTCCTGACTTCCGTGTGCTGGTACGGCGTGCGCGGAAGACAGCGCAGACGTACTACCAAACCTACAAGGAGCACATCCCCGTGGCGCAATTGGTGCGGGAGACCGCGGCTGTGATGCAAGAATTCACACGTAAGCACAAGGCCCGCGCAGGCAGCGGGATATCCGACATGACGGATGGTCACCAGCGGCGAGCGAAGGACAGCGAGGGCCCCGAGGGGCCGGGTCCCGTATGCCGCCGACCTCGGGAACTGCTGCCTTGCAGCTGAGGCACCACTCTCTCCCGGTCAAAGTGTATAGGCTGCGGCCTGCGCTGCGTACTCGACCGCACGCCTGTCCGTGCCACCTCGTTACGATGGGTACCCGATGACCTGCACCCTCTGCTCGACACCCTGCTCTGTGGCAGTGGTAGTACGCTCTCACCGGGCGCCGCCCCTCGTGTCAATCAAGACAGCGAAACAGCAAAAGGTCACCCCAACAGGTCAGTCACCGCCCTTCCATGCCCGCGCAGAAACGGGCGGCGTGCGCCCCTTCGGCGTGTCCCTGATGATGGCGGGCTACGACGACAACGGGCCGCAGCTGTACCAGATCGACCCGTCGGGCTCCTACTTCGCGTGGAAGGCGTCAGCCATCGGCAAGAATATGACCAATGCCAAAGCCTTCCTGGAGAAGCGTTACAGCGACGAGGTGCGTGGTTTTGCGTGCCGGGGTGGAGTGGAGTGGATCCGGACTCGGATTTGGAACCGGGCTGGGGCCGCCCAGAGGCTTTGGGGACGGCAGGGGAGTCTGTTATGGCTACGCGAGTTTGATTGATCTGCCAAATTCAATCAAACCTGCGCGAAAGGGGACTAGGGTTTCACTGGCGCGTGTCGGTCCGCAGCCCGTGTCAGAAGGCATAATACCGCATTTCCATGTTCACATCACAACAGAGGATGCGGTCGTGGCTGGGTCCGCTGTGCACGCCCGCCAGCCCGCGCGCTTTGCGGCGGCGCTTGACTAGAGTAACACCTCGCCACGCGGGAGTGGGTTATCACACTGATTATAACAGCATTGCCTGGGAACCTTGTTCACCAGCAAGAGAAGCGCACCGAAACACACACCGTGGCCCGAGATGCGGTGGTAGGTACATCACGGTAGGCTGCATACCGTTAGGCTGCTTAACGGTAGGACAGGGTGCTCTGCTTGTTCGCGCCAAGGTATGTATGACGCACATGGTTGGCCCGACAGTATGGACTGACCGACCGACTCCGCACTCACTCACTCACTCGCACGGTGCCGGCAGGTGGGCATCGAGGACGCGATTCACACGGCGCTGCTGACGCTCAAGGAGGGCTTCGAGGGGCAGCTGAGCGGCTCCAACATCGAGGTCGGCGTCGTGGGCCCGGACCGGAGCTTCAAGGTAACTTGTTCCAGTAGTCGCGGGGGGTCCGGCGAGAGAGGACTCCCAAGGGGGGGGGGGGCGGGGTGGAGACGCATGGGAGAGGTGGCGGCGACGGTGCAGTGCGGATGTTGCCGTGCTGTGCTGGCAGCCATGCGGGGCGGCGGTGGCGGCGTGGCAGGGTCGGTCCAGTGCTGCTGCAGCAGGAGCGAGAGAGGGTCGGTGTGTGTGTTTAGAATTGCAACCCGCCCGCCCTCCCGATCCCAGGTATCAATATACTTACCATAGAACCTGCGAGGAAAAAACTTACCATATGCAGGCGCGCGGACAAGGCAGCCGCGCCACCACCGCAAGGCAAATCATACCGCAAATACTAAATACGGAGACGCACGACGCACGCAAACGGATTATGTACCGACCTGTTAAATGTATGACGAATGTATGGTGACGGCCCCCACGGAAGCAGCGTCGGTCGTCCATCATGCGGGAACGCGGAAGGAAGCAAGTTGTGAGGCAAAGTGGAAGGGAGCAAGACAAAATACAGTAACTAAACAAGGTGAAAGCAAACAGGATGAAAGCAAACAGGTTACTATGGTGGTGGCGCGGCTACGGATGAGAAGCGCGGAAGGAGGGATTTGTAGGCAGGGACGCGTATGAACGCGGCATGGGTGCCGTACGGTAGTGTACGGAAGGGACGCCAGTGTACCAGCGGCCGGTGGGGTAATGACATATGTGCGGACAATGCGGGTGTGATCCGGGTAGCGGGCCAGAGGAAAGGTTGGCTCCCCACCGATCCCGGTCACGGACGGGATGCCCGTATGCATGCGGGGCACCGGTCCAAGCGTTGTGGGTGGGGTTGGAAAGGCCGGCAGAGTGGGAGAGGTGGGGGAGGCGATGGAGTGCGTTGCGGGGTTCAGCCGGTGGGTGGGCGAATTTAGATGTGGCCGTGGAAAATGGCCGAGTTGACTGCCGGCATCATGTGATACCCCGCGGTATCACCGCGGTGTGTGTGTTTAGAAGTGCAACCCGCCGCGGTGTGTGTGTGTGTGTGTGTTCCTGCGGCTATGCGGGCCACGCTAGGTGGCGTTGATTCTGACAGCTGGGACGTGACCGCAAGACGGTTGGTGGGATGACGGGCCGCAATCCCGCGGAGGGGCTGGCGCGTGTCCGCTGCCCATCCTTCGGGCTGTAGTGCTTTGTTGGCACGATTTGGTCCAACGGCTCTCCCTCATCTCTGGTTCAGACCCCAGACGGTACCCTGGCCTCAGCATCCGACCTCACGCACGCCGGCTGCACCGACAGCTCGGATGGAACGGCGCAGCGGTCGCCGCGGTTGCAGACGCCCCAGACGCCTGCCGGTAGATCGTCGTCATTGGGTTGATGTTGGGGCAGGCGTACGGACAGGGGAACAGGTTCGCCCGCGCCATGTTGCACGCGAGTTGTGGCGGTATGGACAGTGTGGAAGCAAGGAGAGCTTGGGGACGAGTCCCATTTGTTTGACGGGGAACTCTGGACAGCAGGCAGCTTGGCCGCCCGCCTCCAGTGACGCACCCCCCCCCACACACACACACACACGGTGTGTGGTTCGGGTGGGCTCCGCACTCAACACCCGCGCGTTTCCCGCGGCTCGACGTTCTTATACACACACGCGCGAAGACAGCTAAGTCGTGCGTTGCTGTCCTGTGGATCGATCCATCCTTTCCCTTTCTCTCACACTCGCTCACACACGCACCTTGTCTCTCGCGCGCGCGCTGCCGCAGGTCCTCTCGGAGGCCGAGGTGAACGACTACCTGCAGGAGGTGGAGTGACCGGAGTGCCTCCAGGGGCCCGGGGAGCGGAGCGCCGCTGCGGTGCGCGCTCCGGTTTGGACCGGCCAGGTCAGCTCAGGATCAGGAGGCAACAGCCTGGCGCGGGGGGGACGGCCGGGTCGCCGGGTTGGGGGGAGTGCGGTGGAGTGGGTGTTGGCATCGGGATGGGTTGGAGGGATGCCAGCTGGTGATATCGCGCATGGGTGGGTGTAGCTGTGATGAAGCTTCTGTGCTGCGCCACACGATGATGGTAGCCTTGGTGTGGGAAGACACCGCGCACATTCTTCGGAGGGTGTGGACGTGACTGGGAGGAGACGCGTCTGTGGGCGGCGGCGGTGGCGGGCGCAATGAGGGCTGAGTACCTTTGTTGGTGGGTACCCGGGTATGAGGTCGCAGTCCAGAGGACGGTGACGGGTGGTGGCGCTGTGCCAGGTCGCTCAGGCGCGAAACATGTCAGCCACTTGCCGCGGCCAGGGTGCTGCTACTGCTGCTGCTGCTACTTCTGCTACTGCTGCTGCTGGATGCTGGAAGTCACGCGCTACGTGTGCTGTGCGACCACGGAGACAGCGCCGTGACAGTGCCGTTTCAGGAGAGGCGGACTGTGAGGTCCGAGTCAGCAGCGGGGTTGGCCGCCGGGCGGAACCGTTGTGTGGCGGTGTGCGGACGCTCTCTGTGTGTGAGCAGCGAGTGGACTCGCAGAGGAACCCAACCCCTCTGTAAGTCTGTATGCACAGCCGATGACAACGGTAACCACCAGGGACAACTGTGCCCATTTATTACGAATTCGATTATTGGCGCCATGATACCACAAATTGCATCGAACCCGATTGTACGGGTGGGTACCTCCTCGGGCAACTCCCTTACGGTGGCGCTCACCGCGCTCAACACTACATGAGCTCACCAGCATATGAGCCTGGTATTAAGGAGGCGTTCTCCCCTCGGTGGTTAGGCCCCCCTCACGACCTCGTTGCATTCCCGGGTGCCCTTACCACCAAGGCGCAACCCTGTCAACAAGAAATTCCGGCCACGGGCTACCGTATGTATGAATGCCGCGCCTGCCTGTCAACAGCACTCCCAAGTCTGCCCGTGAAGAGGCCATCAACAACCGTACGGCGCAACCAGGCGCAGCCGGACTCGCACTCCGCAAACCGCCGCGCCGTTACCGCCTGGTGCCAACTGGTTGTCAACCGTCAACCGCCCACCCGCACCCGCGAAGTGCACCACAGCGTGCGGCCAGAAGTAAAGGAGACTCAACTTTGCACCTGCGGGACCCCAGCGGAGAGCTTCCCCCTGGCCACGCCTCACGCGCCCTCATGCCGGTGTCTCATGCTTTCGATCCAATCCGGACGGATGCTCGGGAATGCGGATGCGTTGCACAGCCGCGATCACCGACGCGCACAATGATGGACACCCGCCACACGTCTTTACGTTATTTGGCAGTGCCCCTGGTCATAACAGGGAGTGACGGAGCAGACCGTTGACAGTTGGCGCCCCGACCCTTCCCGACTCGGCTCGCCGCCACGGCAAACGTGAGCAACCCTGTCTCCTACCCCTTTTCAGCCCCTCAGCCGTTCCTCAGCCGCCCCTCAGCTCCGATGAGCGCCCCCTCCCTCCGTCGCGGCGGCCGCCGGCGCCAGCTCGCGCCACTTGCCCGTCGCCCGCCCCAGCGACGCGCCGTACTTGACGAGCGTCTCGTACCCGGCGTGCGTGTGGTTGCGCAGGTCCGCGTCGAAGTCGATGGATCCTCCCACGAACAGTGTGGCCATGAGCGAGCCGCCGTAGCCGAACACTGCCACCTCGTCGCCCTTGGCCACCTGCTGCCCCACCTTGACCAGCGGCTGCACACTGCCCACCTCACTGGCCCCGATCATGATCTGCGAGGGTGGGTGGAACGTGGAAGGGTAGGCGGGTGAGGTAGGTAGACAAAAAGGGGAAAGAGAGAGGAAGAGGGGGAGAGAGAGAGAGAGAGGTAAAATTGCACACCGCCGATCCCACCCCGGGGTGCCCTCCCTGTATGATGTACTATGAGGTACGACTCCGACCACCAGCATGGTTTCGGCGCGACGACGGCGGCGCCGCGCGCCCCACACCTGCGCCACCGGCCCGAACTCGTCGCTCTGGAACTCCACCACCAGCCGCTCGTTCTCCGTCATGACGTTGACGCTGCTGTGGGTGGCGGCCCACTCGGAGCCCATGAACTCGTGCCCGTGGGTCTCCACTCGGGTCACCCGCCCCGCCACGGAGGCGTGCAGCCGGTGGCAGTCGGTGGGGGACAGCCTGGCGCGGGGGGCGGGCGCATGACGAGTCCAGGGAGGCTGGGTGAAGAGTGAGTCGGCTGCTGTATGTATAGCGGTAACAACAAGCCGTACTACGCGACAGCAGGACAGGGCAGGGTATTGTGTGTGGCTGCAAGAGGGGGCCGCTGGCCCCAAGCGCCACGCCGTATGGTTTGGTCTCTGCTGCTGCTCTCGCGGCCGTCCTCCTCGTTGTCTCTTCCCGTCCCAGTCCCTTTCCCAGTCCCTTTCCCAGTCCCTTTCCCAGTCCCTTTCCCAGTCCCTTTCCCAGTCCCTTTCCCAGTCCCTTTCCCAGTCCCTTTCCCAGTCCCTTTCCCAGTCCCTTCCCCAGTCCCTTTCCCAGTCCCTTTCCCAGTCATCCCCAAGTCGTCCCCCCAGCGGCCCAGCGGCCCACCGGTTGATGGCGATGGCGCAGTTGTGCCAGGGCGTCTGGGTCTCGTCGGGGCGGCCCAGCAGCGCCGGCACATTGAAGTTGCGGCCCTTGATCCAGAAGCGCCGAGCCGAGTCGACGTCGTTGTACACCACGCAGCGCGAGTCCGCCGGCATCACCGCGATGGAGTTGTCTCTGGGGGGGTGAGTTGGGGTTGGGGGGGGAAATGGGGGGGTGTTGGAGAGGGAGGGAGTGGTACATGTGCGCACACTTGTATGTATATAAATGTAACCGTTACAAGGTGGACCCGTATCCCGACCGGGAGTTACGTATATGTAATGATTTGCAGATTGCAGGTAGCCCGGTAGGTCTCTTGGGCCTGGGTGGCTAGGGCGGCGTTCCCGGAGCTCGTAGCACACCAGCCGAGTTGGCGGCGTGTGTTTAGATATGAGACCCGTGTGTGTGTGTGTGTGTGTGTGTGTGTGTGTGTTGCTTGGTTAGGCAGCAGAGCAGAGCGTGTGTGTGTGTGTGTGGCGGAGGGGGGGAGGGGGGAGGGGCGATACTGGTGCATCGCCCCTCCCCTCCCCGACGTACGGCAGTCACAGGTGCCATACTTGGGTGCGAAGGTGGGTCTGAGCCCCGGCTTGAGGCGCCTGGCGAAGAACTCCTGCAGCGTCTGGTACTCCTCCACCGGCTTCTCCGCCTCGTCCACATTGATGCGGTAGCCCTTGGGGGGGTGGCGCGGGGGAGAGATGGGGGGAGAGATGGGGGGAGAGAGGGGTATAGGAATTTGGTAGACCTATTCAAAGTGCGCTGCTGCTGCCAGAGCAAAAGTCCGGTGAAGAACCAACTGTACCAGGAGGATCTCCAGCGATGCGGGGGCGGTGCGGAGGGATGGAAGAGAGAAACAGCTTGCCGGCCAGCCAGCCAATCACCCAATCCCAAGGAGCAACATACGGAATGCAGTACCGGACTACCGTAGACAGTGCCGTACGAGAGGCAGGCCCTGTGGCACATGAGAGGCGCCTCTCGCCTCCTGGCAAGGGAGATGGCCCCGCTTCGCTCCCCACAGCCCCGGTGGGGGCCGGTTGTGGGCTTGTGGCACAGCGCGGCAGCGCGGTCGCCCCTCCCCCCCCCGCCCCCTCGCTCCCCCCCCCGCCCCCCTCTCCCCCCCTCGCCACGTGCCTCCCCTCGCGGCCCCACTTCGTTTGCAGTGCAGGCGCGACCGGCACTACATTTGATGAATATTGATGTCCGGCATGTCCTGGACCGATGCATATGTCGCGTAAGCAAGTAAGTCGGTAAATCCGCTTTGTCACCGCGTGCAACCGCTGGGTGTGTCCCGATAGAGAGGGATGCATGACATTGCAGGTCCTGCTATATGCCGAGATCGCCGCCCAGTCGCCCCCGGCTGTTCGACCCACCCGAAGGCAGGTTCGGTCTGTCCGGCAGCCACCGGGGCACCGCACGTGCCGCACGCCAACCCAGCCACCCCACCCCGTCGGCCGTCACCACCGCCGCCACCCATGTTGTTGTTTCCTCCCCCTCATCCTCTTCATCCTCATCCTCGGGGTGCTCTGGTCCGCTGCTGCCGGGGCTGTCCCCCACGGCTGTTTTTCCTTATTACCCCCCCCCCTCCTTCCCGCACTCCCCCCACCCACCTTGATGAGGTCGAGTATGTCCTTCTTGCTGTCTGGGCTGTTGGCGTGTGCCGCGATGCTCTTGTGCTGCCAGCCTATGAACCACCAGGTGGGCGGCAGCTGCAGGAAGAGGCGGCCGGGTACCGTCTGGAAGAGACACCACATGCGGACGGCGCGGATGAGCGGCATCTGCCGGGGGGGGGAGGGTGGGTGGGAGGGTGGGAGGGAAGGGGGTTGGAGGGTGAGGGGGGTTGGAGGGTGGGGGGAGGGGGTAAATAAGAAATGGGTAGACGTATCGGGGTGGGTGAGTGGGTGGGTGGATGGGTGGGTAGGGTGGGTGGGTTGAGGGAGGGGTGGAGGGAGGGGCCGCGGGAAGGGCAGCGCAGGGGGAGGGGGGAATGGGAGGCTGGGTTGGCGGTCTTTCGTGCAACGGACAGCCCGTTCCGTTTCGTTTCGTTTCACGTTCGCCCTCGAGCCCTCTAGGGTAGGTGGCCCCAAACCGCCGTGGGGGTCGCGATACGTAGGCGGAGGGTGGGAGCCCGGCGGGCGCACCGCCGCGAGACCGACCTCCGAGGAAGCTCCGTCCCTGGCTCCACGGCTGCCGTACGGGGTGCGGACCCGAGTTCTCGGAGCCGGTGTAACGGCTCTGTCACCCTCGTACACCAGTTTCCCCTGTGCCCTTCCCCCCTTGATACCATTCAAGACAGCGAAACCGCCGGCCCCACCCCACCCCCTCCCGGAGGGTCCCTCCTTGCCCCCAGGAGGCAGGGCGGAGGGCGGAGGGTCGAGGGAGGCGTCCACCGGCCACCCATCCGCCACCCCACCCCGGAGTGCTACCGACCCCTTACCCCTTAACCCGCCAACCACCGTACAACCCCCTCCCCCGCCTTAGTGCCACCAACCCCACCCCACCGGTTCCGTGGTGGGCAGTCCCGTCTCTCGGTCCAGCAGGCCCGGGGTGGTCTCGTACGACTCGAACGCCTTGGCGATGCCGCTGATGGCGTTACCCATGGTGGGCGGGCAGCGGTGGAGGGCGGCCTGCCCTCCTTGAGCGGGCACAGATGCTCAGCGGACACCCGCGTGGGTGGGTGGGTGGGTGGGTGGGTGGGTGGGTGGATTGCGCTGCGACTGGATTGCGCTGCGACGACGAACTCAGTGACGCAGCGGGGTTCACTTGACCTGCGGCGGCACCGATGGCGACCCGGTGAACCAACGGTAAACGGATACGGATCCACCTTCTAACGGTCACAAATTAAAAAAAACGGTCAAGTCGGTAGCCTGGGCGCTGTGACGGAGCCCAGGGCTCGAGACGGGACGGGCGCACAGCACCCACGGATGGGTGGGTGGGTGGGTTCGGACACAGCAATACGGATGATACGGCGCTGGGTGGTAGGTTTCTACTGGACTGTGTTGAGAGCACTCCACACTGGAGACGGTGACGGCGCGTCTCGCGACCGACCGCGAGGTGTGTCGGTCGGGGGCGGTGGGTCAGGGTGGGTCGGTCCTCGGTCCTTGGTGCTGCAGCAGCAGTATGGGGTGTATCTGTCGGTGGAAGCAGCGACGCAGCGACGCCGCCTCCCGTGTGTGTTCATGAACAGCGCTCGTTGGCCAGCCGGACTGTTGTTTGTCAGCTCAGCGCGCGAAGGAGGGAGCGAATCGTCCAAAGGTGTCCTGACGCGTCCAAAGGCGTGGCAGCCCACGCAGCGCCCTCGGGATTGTGCCACAGGCCCCAAGGGAGGGGTTCAGTGGGTTCCGGATTTACCCCCGGAACGGAGTACCGACCCGCGGGTCAGCAAGGCCAGCAGCAGCAGTACCGCAAGCTGCGCTGCGGCGGTGGCGCTCCTTGAAAAGGCGCCAAAATGCCACCCGCACGCCTGCTCTTATAAAAAATCCCCTTCAACATCTCCTAGAGAAGGAAGTCGGCGGCAATGACACTAAGTCGCCGATGGCATGCGATCCAAAGGATTCCGACGTGGCCGGGGTGGTATGACGCAAAGGGATTATTCTCTAGGGAGGGATGAGTTGCGAAGCTTCGTTTGCTTTATTACTTCGGCGTCTGTGCGCTGCGCCGCGCCGCGGCCATTGCACTCCGTCTTGCGAAGCTGCCTTGACGCACCTCTGCAGCTGAGGCGAATCAGTGATCGACCCATCGGTTTGGGGGAAACAAGGTTTCGAACACTCAAAATGCCGTACAGCGGCCCGACGCCATGGCACGAGGCCATGCATGCCTCGCATGCGTGCCACAGGGCTACCCACCGACCGCATGTGGGGCATCCATACACCCCCCCGGAGGGTCAGGGAAGCGGACGGGTGCGGGCGGCACCACCGCACCGCACCCAGCGTCGCGCGCGACCCCGCGTGTCCTGCCCCCTCCCTCCCCCCTCCCACCCTGCCTCCCTCCCTCCCTCCCTCCGTCCCCCCTCCCCCCTCCTTCAGACCGGCGGCCGCGCCTGTCCCGTCCGTCCTGACCGACCCACTGCCCCACTGCCCCGCAGCGCGGACCCCCACAAATCGCCAGCGCGCGATCACCCCCCGCCATCGCCACCCCCACCCCCCTCCCACCTCACGGGCGTTCCCATCACGCGATCAGATCGGAGGACCTCCACACCCAAACGGACGAGCCCATCCCCTGCCACGCCACTTGCCGAAGCGGTGCGGCACACGACGTCCCGGATGGGCAAAAAAAATAACAACCGCTTGTTGGGGGGGTCCCTGTCGCGCGCTGCTGAGTAGTCGCCGGCACTGCAGTGCACACGTCGTCGTCGCAACACTCGCACCGCCCCCTTGGCGGCAGCACCACCGTTCGTCGTCGTTCCGCCGTCGCCGTCATTATCGCGTACGTCTTCGCACGGCACACGGCACGCGGCCCCCCTCCCCTCCCCGCCGCGCCTGCCGCAATCCTCAGATCACGACATTTACTCCACCCACAGAACCATAGGAGGGGGAGGGGGGCCCTCGCCAGCCACGGACGTCCCCCGTCGTTCTTCGCTGCGCTGCCCCTCACGCACGCGACCGGCCGCAGGTGGCCGACAGCGCGGCGCCGTACTACCCGCCCTCCACTCGACATTGAGGACCGGTCGTACATTGCCGTCCGTACAACGTCCGTACATTGTCCGTACAGTCTCGAAAATAGCCCCGAACATCCTTGACCAAAGCGCCGCCGGCCAAAGCGATGATGTGGGCGCTCTTCCGCGCCTCCCCCCCCGGCAAACCCTCACCCCCCTCCAGGCAGCATCCAGACAGCGTCCGGGCAGATGGGGGAGCAGCTAGCTACCGGCAGCTGCTGTCCGGCGGCAGCTCAGGCGGCCGCGACGGCAGCGGCGCCGGCGGGGTCCTGGCGGCCGGCCGCCTGGGTCCGCTCCTTGACGTACATGTACAGCCCGTCGGTGGTGTGGATGGTGGCGCCCGTGGTCATACCGATCTGGAGGGGGGTGGGGTGGGAGGGGAGGGGAGGGGGCGGGGGAGGGCGGAGGAGAAGTGCCGGGTGGTTCAGGCTTTAGGGGGCGCAGTGGGTGGGGGAGGACGATTCGGCGACTCGGCGCGGCGGCAAGAGGGGGGGGGAAAGCAACTCGGGCAGGCGACTGACGTCTGGCAGCGACCCGTGGGTCATTTCCCTCGCCGGCGTGAGCCACCCCGCCGCGTCCCCTCCCCTCCCCTCTCCCGCCCGCCCGCCTCCCTCCAGCCACACACCCACCTTCTGGTTGGGCACCAGCGAGAAGTCGAACTGGCGCAGCAGCACCGTCAGCGCCACCACCGCCTCCATCAGCGCGAACTGGTCGCCAACACATTTGCGTGGACCGCCGCTGAAGGGGATGTACCTGCGGGCCGGGGCGGCGCGGGGCGGGGCGGGTAGGACCGGATAGGACCGGGTAGGGGGTACCAGGCGGGTGGGGTAGGCGGGGCCGGACAGGTGGGGTAGGGCCGGGAGTTGCCGCAACCACTGAAAACCCCTGGTCGCGTCAAGCTCCAGGGTGGGGAACCGAAACTGTGTCCGCTTGCCGGACGGAAGCAACGACTCAAGCCCCTACACGTCACCACCCAGCAGAAAAGCCCGCCACCAACAGCCCGCGCACGGTCTCAGCGCAAGGGGGGAGGCTCCCCAGGGCCCTATCACCCGACGCTGAAGAAGCGGGCGGCCACCTGGGTCCCCCCTCCCCCCCATCCTCCCCCCATCCTCCCCCCCATCCTCCCCCCCATCCTCCCCCCCATCCTCCCCCCCATCCTCCCCCCCATCCTCCCCCATCCTCCCCCCATCCTCCCCCCCCATCCTCCCCCCCATCCTCCCCCCCATCCTCCCCCCCATCCTCCCCCATCCCCTCCCCCCCCCTCCCCCCCCTTCCCTCCCCCTCCCCCCCCCCTCCCCCCCCCCATCCTCCCCTCCCCCCCCCTCCCCCCCATCCTCCCCCTCTTCGTCCCTCCCCCCCCCATCCTCCCCCTCTTCGTCCCTCCCCCCCCCATCCTCCCCCTCTTCGTCCCTCCCCCCCCATCCTCCCCCTCTTCGTCCCTCCTCTCCCCCATCCTCCCCCTCTTCGTCCCTCCTCTCCCCCATCCTCCCCCTCTTCGTCCCTCCTCTCCCCCAAAAGGCCCGGTGCCCCACACATCCCCTCCCCACCGCACCCCCCCACCTGAAGTCGGTGTTCTGCTCGTTGGGCACGGGGCCGTCCAGCGGCCCAAACCGCTCCGGAAGGAAGGCCTAAAGGGGGGGGACCGGGGGGGTGGAGGTGGTGGTGGGGGGAAACAGGACATCGGCCCGCGGGGTTCGGGGCGAGTGGGTCGAGAGGGGGTAAGGACACTAGGGGGTAGAAGACTCGGCCAGAGGATGGGTGGGTGGGTTAGGGTGGGTGGGTGGGTGGGAGCCCCCGGAGCAGTGGGGGCGGAGGGAGCGGCGGGCATGTGGCGGCCCTGTGAGGAGCGGCCCTCCGGGATGGATGGGTGGAGGTGCAGCAGACAGGACGGTGAACCGGGGGGGGGGGGGGCCGAACCCGGCGTGGGTCGAGTAGGGTCGAGGCCGCTCCAGGGGTCCGTTCCTTCAACGCCCTCTCGTCATCCCCTCCCCCTTCCCCCCTCCCTCCCCCACCGCACCCGTCCCTCCCTCCCTCCCCGCCCTGCCCCCCACCTCCGGGTTGTCCCACACGGCCTCCGAGTGGTGGATGTTGTACACCGAGATCATCACGTCCTGACCCACGGGCACCTGCGGGGGAGGGGGGGGAGGGGAGGGAGGGGGGGAGTGGGGGGGAGTGGGGGGGAGGGGGGGGGAAGGGGGGGGGAGGGGCGAGGGGGCAGAGCGGAGGGGTAGTTCGCCGTCTTCACCCATTCCAACATCGGCGGTAATCGGTTTGGTACTCTTTTTTGCGGTTCCGCTGTCTTTATTGACAAAGGGGGAGGGGAGGGCGGGGCTCGACATGCGAGCACCTCCGAGGAGTGTGGGTCAACAGGAGGATAGGGCCCTAACCTCCCGGTGGAGGAAGGGCTGGGAGATCGGCAATGAACCCGGGCGATGAGGAGAGGATGGGGACACGGCGCCACCCACCCACTCCCCCACCCCACCCGCCCTGCTGCCCACCCACCGCCCGCCCGCCCGCCCATCCGTCCACATCCTGGGCAGCCCAGACCGGGAGCAGGCCCTCGCACGTCCCAGCCGCCCGGGTAGCACCCCCCCTCCGGCCCGGCCACCGGGCCCCTCCCCTCCAGCCCGTTCCCTTCCCCGCTGCCCCCTCCCGCCCCAATTTCCTGTACCCCTACCGCCCCCGCCCCCCTTCCAGCCTCACCTTGTACCCGCCCGGCAACTCGTCCTCCACCAGCGCCCGCCGCAGCAGCACCGGCGGGTGCGGGTACAGGCGCATGGACTCGTTGACGCACCGCATCACGTAACGCAGCTGCCCGTAGTCGGCCATGGTGGGGGCCAGGCGGCTGCCCAGGACGGAGTCAACCTCAGCCTGGAGGGGCCGGGGCCGGGGGGGCGGGGGGGTTTGGGGAAGGTGTTGGCGGTGTGTGTGTGTGGGGGGGGGAGGGGGGCTGCGTGCATAAGGCGCATGTGGCTCCAGCCCGCCCGGCCTGCCTCCCTTTTCCTCCCTGCCCGTACCTTCCTTTCCTCCCTCCCTCCCACGTCTTCCCCACCCCCACCCCCACCCCCGCCTCCTCCTCACCACGGCCTTGGCCAGCTTGTCGGGGTTCTGCACCAGCAGGTACAGCGTCCAGGTCAGGGCGCTGCCTGGGAGGGGGGGGCGGGTGGGGCGGGAGGGGGGTGGGGAGGGTGCAGATTCGGGGAGGAGAAAGGAGGGGATGGAGACAGGAAGGGCGAGTCAGGAGAGAAGCCAAGACCCTCCACCCAAACCCTCCCCCCGCTCCCCTCCCCTCCCCTCCCTGCCGGCGCCCCTCCCTTTCGCCAGTTTGTTGTTTTCCGCTAGTCTGTTGTTTTAGGGAACTTCCACACACACCCCAAACCCCAAACTCCCAAGGTTTCTTTTCTCTTTTCCAGTGAACCCCCCAACCCGCGCCCCCCCTCCCATTTTCTCTTGTTTGCAACCCCCCCTCCCTCACCGGTGGTCTCGTGCCCCGCCACCAGCATGGACAGCAGGTCGTCCCGCAGCTGGGTGGACTCGACCTCCTCGCGGGCGGCTATCAGGAAGCGGAGGACACTGGGGTCGGAGTCGTTGATGTAGTCCTGGGGGGGGGGGAGGGGAGGGGGGAGGGGGGGAGGGAGGGGGGGAACATGAGTCAGGCCGGGTTGCCTCGCTAAATACACACACACACACACATGTGTGTGTTGGTTTGGGTCGGGCGGGTCTCTTCTCAAAACACACATACACATGTCGAGCAATGGGGGATGTGGCCCCACACGCCCTTCTCCTTCCCCCGCAAAGGTGCTTGGCCAGTGCAAGGCCCCGTCAGATATGTCACACACACATACACACACACAAACATGCCGCGCCTTCCGAACGACACAAACACAAACCCTTGCCCGGACATTTCCCCCGCTCTACCCCTCTTACCCCCCTCAGCCCCCGGGCCCCCCTCACCGTGCCGCTCTCCGCTGCCGCACTTGCCGCCCGGTACTCCTCCTCGTCCACCATCTCCTTGCACTTGCGGATGAGGTCGCTGGTGGTCTTGCGGATCAGCTCCACAGCCTTTTGGGGGGGAGGGGGGAGGGGGGGAGAGAGGGGGAGGTTAAATTGAAAAAGAAATAAACCCGAAGAACGAACCCGGGCACACCCAGCACAATGCAGTATAGGGGGAGGGGGAGGGGAAGGGGGGAGTGGGGGGACGAGGGGGAGGGGAGGGGGAGGGGGAGGCAAGGGAGAGGGGGGAGGGAGGGGGAAGGGAGGGGGAGGGCGTGTGTGGCTGGGTGTGGGCGACGCGTGTGTTTACTGATAAGCGAAAGCCCTAGCCCGAACCACCCAGGCCCGTACCACCTGCCAGGCAACCCCGCAATGCACTCAAGGGAGAAGCAGCGGAAGAGCAACGGCACCGGAAAACAAAACGTCAAAATGAACTCGCCACCACCGGTGCACGATACCCCCGAGCCCGAGCCGACCCGTTGGACTCTTTCCCCCATCGCGCTCGGGCGCGGGCGGCTCCTTGTGGCTCCTCCCTCCCTCCCTCCCTCCCTCCCTCCCTCCCTCCCTCCCTCCCTCCCTCCCTCCCTCCCTCCCTCCCTCCCTCCCTCCCTCCCTCCCTCCCTCCCTCCCTTCCTCCCTCCCTCCCTCCCTCCCTTCCTCCCTCCCTCCCTCCCTACCCCCCTACCCCCTAACCCCCCTCCCGACCTGCTTTCCTCGCCAACCCAGCTAGCCACACACACACACCCCACCCTGCACCCCATACCCGCTCCCCCCCCCGGCCCCCAACACACACACACACACACTTCATTTCTCGCGGCTCAGTTCTCTTTACACACTTATTCAACCCCCCACCCTCCACGCCCCCCACCCCCTCTCCCCAACCGCTCACTCCTCACCAGTAGCGCCTTGCGCTGCCGCGGGATGAGCCAGCCCAGCGCGGGGATCTTCCATAGCGGCAGCAGGTCAGTAGCGCGCTGCTCAGTCTCCTTCAGCGCCGTATACACCGCCTGGACGTACGGCAGGACGGGGGGGACACGGGGAAAGGGGGGGAGAAGGACAGTGCATGGAAGCCGTCGGCCGTAACCCGGGGGGGGGGAACCACAGGAAGCCGCTGACGCCGACGACAAACGGCGCCGGTCAGACTTCTTCGACGCCCCCAGCAAGGAAGGCTTCTAGGTCCCCGACCGCCAGTTCCGGAACCCGGCCTCGCGTCCGCCGTGTCGCCCCTCCGCCCTCTGTTCCCTTTCCCCTGGCGACTTGCCCCAGTGCGCCCTGCTGACCACCCCCCATCCCACCAACCCCACCCCCGCCCCATCATGAACCCGCCTACCCCCACCCCATCGCGGGGCAGTAGTAGTAGTAGTAGTGGTAGTAGTGGTGGGGAGGCCGCACCTGGATCAGCGGCGAGTCGCTGGTGAGGGAGTTGAAGTCGTAGTTGAACACCGCCTTCCCGATGATGTCCAGGGTCAGCTGGGTGCGATTGAAGGGGGGAGGAGGGTGAGGGAGAGGGAGAGGAGGGGGAGGAGGGGAGGAGGGGAGGGGGGAGGGGGGTAAAGGGGGGAGGGGAGGGAAGAGGGGAGGGAAGAGGGGAGGGAAGAGGGGAGGGAAGAGGGGAGGGAAGAGGGGAGGGAAGAGGGGAGGGAAGAGGGGAGGGAAGAGGGGAGGGAAGAGGGAGGGAAGAGGGGAGGGAAGAGGGGAGGGAAGAGGGGAGGGGAGGGGGGTTTCGCGATTTCGCTGTCTTAAATGACAAAAGGGAAAGGAGGGAAGAGGAGCCGGTATTGAAGACGTCGAGTTGGATTTCCCCCCCCTCCCCCCCCGGGGGGTTCAGGTGGGGTGCCGGGGGTTTTGAAGCTAAGCAAGTTGCAGACGCAGCGCGTGGGGTGAAGGCGGACCCGGGCTGTGCGGGGCCGTGGGGCCTAGGGCGCTGATGTGTGATCCGCCACTCCGCCTCCCCTCATCCGCTCCGGTCATCTGCTCGTGCTGTTCTCTAGGGACTCGACCCCCCCCCAGCCTACCGCAGTTCGTCGCCGTGTCCCAGAGAGCTGCCTCCCCTCCCGTCCCCTCCCCTCCCCTCCTGTGCCACGTATCGGTTCCCCAATCCATACTCCCCTCCCCTCCCCTCCCCCTCCCGCCCCCCCCCCACCTGCGAGAAGATGGCCTCCATGTTAACAGGGGTGCCCGACCTCGCCGCCGCCCGCAGCTTGTCCGCCGCGAACAGCGCCGAGCGGCCAAACACCCGGTCCAGCATCACCTCCAGGTAGGCCCTGGGGCGGAGGACATCGTGGGCAGGGGGGGCCCCCGGGGGAGTATAGGAAGTGGGTAGACATTGCAGGGGGGCCAGGGGGGGGCCCAGGGAAGGGCCAGGGAGGCAGCTGGCAGCTGGGGTATGCGGGGAGCGAGGGCATAAGGAAAGTCACAGGCTCGAACTTCATTCTAGGGCTTTAGGGCGTTCGGAGGGCCGGCGGCCGACCCCCCGGGGGAGGGAAGAGAAGAGGAGCCGGGCGGGAGGAGGAGGAAGTGGTGGTGGGGACTACGCCGCGGATACCCCCCTCGGGACCTCGGGTCATTGGGCTCCCGAGGGAGGGCGGCCGGCACACGGGGGCACGCCAAGGAGGGGGAGGGGGGGCGCGCGCCCCCAGGACTGACTGGCCGGCCCACTGGGGCCCTTATCTGAGTGATATCCCCTTGGAAGGCAGTTCACGCACTCTCCGGGCGACAGATATCACCCGCTGTGCAAGGGAACCCCAACCCGCACAACGACCGGCCAAACACCCCGTCTGTACACCCCGTCTGATGGGGTACCTCCGGGGTCTACCACGGGCAGTTCGCGCACCGGGACAGACCCCGTATACCCCCGGGGCCACATCACCGCCCACCTCCACCGCAACCCCCATCGCCCCCCCAACCCCCCACCCCCCCGGGGCACCCACCTGTGCAGCGAGGGGCCCACGGCGCGGCGGCGGGCCTTCCAGTTGTCCCCCCCCGCCACCGCGAACCCCTTCCCGAACAGGAACTGCGACACCTCCGCCACCAGCCCCTTGTCGTAGATGTTGCGCTGCGAGTTGTCGGTGGCGCGCAGCACGTGCCGGGCGGCGGCCGGGTCGGAGATGACCAGGAAGCTGGACACGGGGCCTGGAGGGGGCGCGTGTGTATGTGTTAGCAAGGAGAAAGTGTGTGTGTGTGTGCGTGTGTGTGTGTGCGGGGGGGAAGAGAGCGGGGAAGAGGTTGGGGAGCGAAGGGAAGGGGGGGGGGAGGGATGCGGCAGCGCACAGCGGTGAAACCGCCACCGCCACCTCCACCACCTGGCCAGCCAGTAAGTCAGTCATGCGGCAGTGCCCTGCCTCGCCGTGATCCGTACGGCCACCGCCGTACCGTACTGCAGCTTTCTGGCACCACCCAACCCGCACAGATCGCCCATGCGGGGGCCATTTTCCCCTCTTGGCTGTCTGTCCGTCTGGCAGCGTGGCAGGCAACCACCAAGCGCTGCTCGGGAGCCGCTGCCGCCCACCCCACATCCTCACCCCCTATACACAGGTGGACGTGCCCTGCCCTGTCCTGCGCTGCCCTGCCCTGGCCCCCCGCCAACCCACCATTCCGCTCAAGTTGGAAGCTCTCCTGCCCTGCCCTCCCCTGCCCTACCCCCCGGCAGGACACTCTCCTCCCGCCTTCGCGCGTCGCCCCCTGTCCCCCCCTCGTAACCCCCCTCCCCCGGCTTGTCATCCACCGCCCATTCCCCCCCGTAGGGCCTCCAACAGCTCCCCCCCTGGACGCGGCCCCCCTCCCCACCCCCCCGTCCTGACCCGTGGGCAGCAGGTACACGGGGCCGCTCTCCAGCATCCACTTGTACAGCGCCTTGAACAGCGCACCCCCCAGCAGCTCCTTGATGTCGTCCGGCTGGGCGTTGGCCACCGGCACGTTCTGGAGCGGCCGCGGGGTGGGGATGGGGCGCGGGTGCGGTCGGGGCCGGGAAGGGGGGGTCTAGGGTTTCGGGGTGGCTGACGTGGAGGGCGCGGAGTTGTCGATGGCAGGGGCACACACGTTGGAGTTCCCAGCGGGTGTGTGCTTAGATGAGAGACCCGCCCAAGGGGTGTGTACGTACTACATGTTAAGTAGACGAGGAGGAGTTTGGGCTGCAGGGAGGACTGATCAGCTGTACCGTGAAGGGACGTGCTGCAGGTGAATCACTGATCTGATCCCTGGAAAGTTAACGTTGGTGTCACTTCACGGCACGTGGCAAACACGCCCATGTGTATGTACGAGCACAGCCCCGGAGGTGGCGAGGCTTGGGTCCGAGCATTACGTATACAGCAACGCGGGGGGCAACGGTTGCGGCATCAGCTATCACAGCCACTCTGCGACTCACTCCTTTCCCGCCCCAGAGCATGTTGAGCTGCGTCAACCACCCGGGGCTCGTGAGGCTTGCGCCAGCACCCGCCGCATCAATGGATTTGCCCATAATTGGCTGCAGGTAAAAGGCGATTATCCTTACAGCAACATACGCGCAAGCATTAGCGATTGTCAACGGCCATACCTCATCATCTTGCGCCCTGACGGTCATGCTGCGCCGTGACTGATTGTATGAGCGAAATGGTACTGGCCTCCGGCTCACGCGGCTGGCCGGGCGGCCGCTTGCCTGGCATTGCGCAGTTCGGCCTGAGAGCAACATGAGGATAGCTGGACGACTGGTTCAATCTCACAACAAATGAAATAGGACACAATTGTATGATTCAGATGGACCCAAATTATCTGTGCCTGGAACCAATTTGCTTGCGTCACTCCGAAACCAGGCGCCGGGCAACCTAACACTGTAAACATTTTTGCTCCTGCTATTTACTTATGTTATGTAAACGTCGCGTTACCGTGTTTAAATTCAATTTTAACTCCATAGCTTTGGTAAGACTTGGCATGCAAGGACGCGTGACCAACGACATTCGTCAAGCCAACAAGCCCCGCGCGCCTCGCAAGCCCCCGCGGCTGCCAGGGCATGCGCCCCTCAAAATCGCACGCCAGAAGAATGACCGCCCAGTAGGGGCTGAGGATTGGAAGATTGCAAGACAGGCAGCAGTGAGTCTCCAGGCACGCACGGCAAGTGCGGGAAGCTGCAGTACAACCAACATCCTCATGGAGTGGGCGCGTCTTGACCGCAGTGCAGCCACCCAGCGGACTGCTCTTCAATTTAAAAATACTCATGTGGCACAACAGACGCTCAAGACAGGTCATGCATGAAGTGTTACACGGTGGACTCCGCCCCTGCCCACTTTTAACGAATACCTTTTGATAGCCACTGGGAAACAGCTGGCCCAGGTTTATTCGAAGGGGGGTGCCGATGGACGACAACAACTGCAGTAACGGCAGCAGCAGAAGGTCACAGCTGCCCAGCGCTCCAACAGGATGATGACCCATGGGCCCTCGGGATCCTACGTACCGCGGCATAGAGGTGCTGTACAGCGGGCCCGCGTCTGCATCCTCCTCCTTATCCACCTTATCCACCAACCATTCTGAAATGGCAAGCAGCTGCCATAGCGTGCAGCGCTTGTATGCCGCCTGGCGCAGGAGCTGAACGGACTGTAAACCTATCCGCAAACCCCGCACAAACCATTGAATGCCTGACTTCACCAGGCAGAATTCAATGATGTCTGCTGTCGATACCACGGAGGCCGCGAGCAAGCCTAAAAGGCCGGTCCGACGTGTAACATGGGACGACCGCAGGGACGAGCGGTAAACGCGATCTTGCACAGAATTGCAAACATTTATTGATGCATATACCAAAACGCCTACCTGGGCCAACATACTCATCGTCAGGGACCATTCTGCCACCAGAGCTTGGATTACCACCAGCGATCTGTCTGAAAGTTCTTTATGTTGCACCTTCAATGATCGTTTCATCTTCCGGGACATATGTCGTTTCCAGTTCGCAGTACGATACAAGATTCAGTTTGCAAGGTACCGGACGTAGGCTTGAAGCATGCAAGACACGGCATCACAGCCAGCAAACTTTGACACCTGAATGCTGGCCAACAGGAGTGCGCGGATGATGTTGCTTTTGGGGAGGTGGGCAAAACGTGATGAAATTTGAAGGGTTTTGGCGGAGGGTTTTCGGCCACCGAATCTAAAAAGCCGCGCGGTCTGTACGCATTTACTTTGCGCCCTTCTCCCAGCAACAAGCTGTGCGTCATAGACCGAGACAGCCGATGCAGGTAGCCGAGCGGGACGGAACGGAACCTGGATGGCAGAGTCGCAACCGTCCCTGACCGTCACACCATCCGGTAACATGTTCGCGCACAAACGTGTAACCGTTACAAGGACCCTCACCCTCACAAACTTGTATGCCACGTTTCGTGAGAGCCGGCGTAAGCCACGCTCGTATTGCCCCTTGTGGTTGTATTGCCCTGAGGTTCCACGGACAGGCTCAGCAGGTATGGGACTGACAGCGTCCGTCAGGACAGATCCTCCAGCAGCGACCGATGATGTTACAGTGTTTCAACATTTGTATGTTCATCGATCCATTTGATCTGGTTCCGGGAATTCAGCGAGGCCTGTCCTGCACCCTGAGCAACGGCAATGCTGTCCTCTCCGCTCCTCTCTCAACTGTGACCGCCCTAGATTCTCCACCTGCCGCCTACAACCCGGTCAGAGACTACAGATAGGCCGGCAACCGGCAACAACCATGATCAACCTCCAACGCGTCAAGCTCAAGGGAAGGCGCTCATCCCCTTGACTAACTGCCAACCGTCCAGCAACAGCCTCACAATCTCGTGTCAGACGTTATCTGGGCCGACTGCCCGGCGCCATCCGGCATGTCTGGTAGGGCAGCCATCAGTCTCCTCAACTCTGTTTCCCTGTTCTCCACTGTTGCCCCTTGGCGGGCCCCCCCTGGGTCAGGGGCCGCCCGCATGTAACCCCCCTCCATCCAACTCGCGGCAGCAAGCAACCACGAGGCAACCGTGGCCGTGATCGTGAAAGCGTACGTGTTAGGAGCAAGCAAGGCGGGGCACACCTGTCCCTGCTACCGCGCCTCTCCTCATGAACGCCCGGACGCACCGACAGTTCGACACAATACATCCCCCCGCCCGCACATAACACACACACACATAACACACACACACATAACACACACACACATAACACACACACACACACAGCTCAGTCTTGTCAAAAAGAAGCCTTACAACCATATTGCTTTAACAGCATACAGGAACACCCACAACCAACACCCATCACAGAATTTGCAGCAACACGCACAGCCCAGCACAGCACAGCACAAGAGATGTCGCCTCGACAGAGAGGGCCTCAAGGGCCCAGCGTATCCCGCCGCCGAGGGAACAGCCCATCGTGCAGACCAGCCCGCAGGGACCCATATGCCAGCCGGTCCCGGACCTTACAGCCGCCCAGGCTAGGGCGAGGACGCAGGGTTGGCGGGTTGACGCGCGACAGGCTCCTGACAGGCGTGCGAGTGCCAGGTTGCACGTGGGGTGAGTGGGTGGGTACTGAGATTCGTCAGGTGGGTCCCCGGCACCGGCGGATCTATCGGATCCAATTGGATCCAATTGGATCCATCGGCTGAAGGGGAAGCAGGTGGAGCAGCGGACTGGCCCCCCAAATTGCCATGGGTACTCGACGACAGAAAGGACAACAGGACATCAGTAATAGATGTGCAGCGGCGCCACTTCCGGACAGCCGGCGGCACGGGATATGGCGGCAGCCGACACGCGCAGACACTGACTCTGCAGCAGGAGGGCCATTAGGGCACTTTGCATCGTCCACCGCCTGATGACATCGGGCTGAGACCACAGAACACACCGCTCCGAAATCATCGGCCGAGTACGTGGCGTCGCCCTTCCTCTCAACCCTCATAACCATTCAACCAAGCAGCCAGCCATACCGACATCCGTTCGGCTCTCAACCGCCCTCCCCCCCACCCCATCCTGCGCCCTGAACGTGTCTGAATAGATCCACTCCCATCCGCTCCACTTCTCATCCCACTGCTTGCTAGGCGTCCAGTGACTCAAAAGACGTCCCGACCGACCGGCCTCCCTCCCCGTGTCAGCTGTTCTGGACGCGGGGTCTAATCCCCCGCAAAGATAGCTGCCCCGCCGCCGCAACACGGATTCCCGCCCCTCCGGCCCTTCCCGGTCCCCTGCCCTCCCCCCTCCCCTCGGCAGTTTCTCAAATGACCACCAATTTCCTATATACCCCCTCCCCTTGCCCCTTCCCGGTCCCGCACCCGGTCACAACCCTATCAAGTGCAGTTGGTCCGTCAACCTCAACCACCTCAAAGGACCTGGTGCGGATGCCCCCGAGTGACCGCGGCTGCCCGCCCGGGTGCTCACCTGGGCTCCTCACTCACAGCAGCACGTGGTGGGCCCCCATCGCCTGGCCGATCTGGCCGCCGTAGGTCTGCCCCTGCCCCAGCCCCTGCGGCGACGTCTGGCCGCCCGCCAGCTGCGACCCGGCGCTGCCGGCCCCGGCGCTGCTGCCGCTGGTGGCGGACTGCAGCAGCAGCCGCAGCTGCATGGCCAGGGTGCCGTCCCGCTGGCAGGCGGCCTGCAGCGCGTGCAGCAGACCGTCCTTGCCGTCCTCCGTGCCCAGCACCTGGGGCCGCGAACAAGGGGGTACGGCAGGGGACCGGGGCGGGGAGTGGGGGTGGGGGGTGGGGTGCAGGAAATTGGTAAAACTGCGGGGAGGGCTTGCAGGGAGTTGCCGCACCACAGAACCTTCCCTACACGTACTCATACTCCCTAAACCCTACTCGTACTGCGGGGCACGTACTTTGAAAGCAAATGGAGGCGGGCTCCCTCAAAGTCTCAAAGTCCAACCCCTTCCCATGGAAACTCACGTTCGTCCCCGTAATGGCCCTCTTGGAAGGGAGTTAGAGATCAGGACCCGCTAAGGACACCCCCCGCCCTCCCCGCCGTCTCCTTCCCCCCTCCCCCCGCCGGGAGGGCTGGGTGTCTCTGGGCTGTTTTTCTTCTTTTACCCCCCCCCCGCTCCCCCTCCTTCGCCTCCCCCCACCTGTGTGACCATGTCCGCCGCCACACTCCGTCTCAAGGACCTCAGCTCCGAAGCCACCATCTCCCGCCCCGCCCGGCTCTCCGCCCACTCCACAAACGCCCGGTCCCGCGCCGTACAGTCCTCCGCGCTCCCCGCGCCGCCGCAATCCAGCAGCCGCGCCGCCTCCGCCTCCGCCACCGACTCCAGGGACGGCCCCGCCGCCTCCGCCGGGTCCTCCTCCGCCGTCGACAACGGCCCCGAGCCGTTGACTGCCGTACCTTCCGGCACGGGTCCCAGCGGCGCCGCCGCCGCGCCGCCGCTGCTGCGGGCGCGGGCGCGGTGGCGCCCGCCGCCGCCGCCGCCGCCGCCGGTCAGCTGCTCGAGCTGGTGCGCGGTGGGCGACAGCGGCCCGCCGCCGCCGGCGGCCGCCGCCGCGTCCGCGGCGGCCGCCGCCTCCGCCGCCTCGTGCCAGGAGGCCAGCAGCTGCGCCGCGCGGTGCTGGGTGAGGGAGGGGTCGGTGATGAGGACGTGGTGCAGCAGGTCTCGCTCCTTGAGGCGGCGGCGCAGGCGCGCCGAGAAGAAGCCTCGGGCGGTGGGCCAGGGCACGATGGCGGACAGGACGCCCTTGGCCGCCATGCGGATCGGGGTGTCGTGCATGTCGGCGAAGGCGCGGGCGATGCGGGTATAGGTGGGCAGCAGCTCGCGCTCCCGGGCGCGGATGGCGGGGTCGGAGGCGGCGGAGCCGCGGGCGCGGGCGGCCGAGATGACCGGATCGATGCTGGGGGTCGAGGGAAGGAGGGGGAGGGTCGGGGGAAGGTGCGGGTGGGGGGAAGGAGGGTAGGGGCAGTGGTAAGCGACAGGGTCAAGGGTCAAGGGTGGATTCGAGGAGGGGGAAGAGACCATCCAGTCCAAGGTGAGGTTGGAATCCTCCTGCCTGCCAGAATTAGTTGTAATGATCAAAAAGAGGTGCCCGCTCTGTCAAGCGCCCCCCCCACACACACCGGCTCTCCCATCGAACGCGAGCCTACGGCTTCCAACGCATCCGCACGTCGGTAGGTCCCGACCGTCCCCGTGTCTCCGCGGCACACGGGTCGGGCGCTGCTCCGCGGCGGATCGAGGCCGGCTGAGGCGCCCGTGCCGACGGCCCCCTCGCCAAACCCGTCCATCCCCGCCCTCAACCCCCCGCCTCCCCTGGCCCCCGCCCTCATCACCCCCCCTCAGCCCCCTCACCGGTGCATCATCTTGACGAGGTCCGGGGTTCGGAACTTGATCTCGCACACGCCCTCGGGTTCCAGCACCCCGCCCCTCGCGGAGGGGTCCGCGAACATCTCCACCGAGGCCGCGTTGATCTGGCTGTCCACCACCACCCAGGCGCCTCCCCTGGACAGTCGCCAACCGCGGCAGATGAAGGGAAGGGAGGGCAGGCAGCGCACAGCACAACACACCATACCACCATTACCCACCTCACAAGGGGCAACGGAGGGATTTTTCCTTAGCTGGGATGGTCACATTCATGTTTTTCAGCTGGTGGTTGCTGCGGTGGCCGGCTGCGGGGGATGCCGCCTTGGCGCCGTCCAAGCCGGTTTCATTCAGCCCGCGAGCCACATCGCCGCCGCGGCGTCAACCCAACCATATAGCAAACTGGACGATACGCCCGGCGAGAGAGCGTATCGTCGGAGCCACTGCCTACCGCCTACCACCCCTCCAGGCTTCCGTTCGCTGTGTGCGTGCAATTGAACAGCGCCCCCCACCCCCACCACCCACACCCGCACGACCAGCGTCTCCCACCTCCGCCTTCACTGTCGTGAACGCCCCAATGTCAGCAACCCGCCAGCTCCGCCCCGCCAGCTCCGCCCCGCCCCGCCCCGCTCCGCCCCGCCCCACTCCGCCCCGCCCCGCCCCGCCCCGCCCCGCCCCGCCCCGCCCCGCCCCGCCCCGCCAGCTCCGCTCCGCCCCGCCCGCCCCGCCCCGCCCCGCTCCGCCCCGCCCCACCCACCCACCCACCGGAGCTCCGCCCCCGCCGGGATGTACACAAAGACCGGGTGGCGGTAGGTGCGCAGCCGCTCCACGATCAGGCTGCCGGCCTGGGGTGGGATGGGGGTGGGGGTGGGGATTAAATTGAAAAAACGAAATACACCCGAAGAACGAACCCGGGGGCGGGGGTGGGGGTGGGGGTGGGGGTGGGGTGGGGGTGGGGGTGGGGGTGGGGGGTGTGTCAAGGGGGGACAGCGCACGCATTGGCAAACACCCTGCGGCACTGTGTTGCGGGACGACCTTCCTCCGCAGTCCTGGTGGCCGCACCGACGACGACGGACGACGTTGCTTTCAGGTTTCAGCCGTCGAAGGGAAGGGGAAGGCAACTGCGGGAACCCGCGCCTCGCCCTGCCCCGCCTTCACTGCCGCCGGCGGCGACCAGCGGTCGGATCCAGGCTCGTAGGCGCTGGGGTTTAGGGTTTCAAGGGTTGAGTGGGTCCCCATAAACTAGGTTTCGAGTTTTAGGGTTTACTGCCGCCGCAGACCAGTCAGTGCTTCACGCCGCCTCCCCCCCGCCACGGTTCCACAGCCTGACGGCGGGGCCCAGCGGGGCCGTCCTGCCTGCGAGTTGACGCAGGCCTAATGATGTGGGGGCTTAGGCGGCCTGAAGTCGCACGGGGTTTGAAGGATGTACGGCGGCCGTGTGTGTGGGCACCTCGTTGCCTAGGCAAACCCAAACCCCGTGCGACTTCAGGCCGCCTAAGCCCCCACATCATTAGGCCTGCGTCAACTCGCAGGCAGGACAGGACAGGCCTGCGTCAACTCGCAGGGAGGACGGCCCCGCTGGGCCCCGCCGTCAGGCTGTGGAACCGGGGGGGGGGGGAGGCGCCCCCTCGCATCCCGCATCCTGCCCCCAACGCAGTCGAGGACAAGAGGAGCCTAGACCAGCCCAGCCTATCCAAGCCTAGTCACACCGTTCTGCCGTCTTTTATCCCCCCTTCTCCGACCCACACATACACGCCTACCCCCCCACCTCCTTTTTCCAATTTACCCCGCGCCCCCCCAACACACACACACACACACACACACACACACACACACACACACACACACACACACACACACACACACACACCTGCAGCACCCCGTCGAACAGGTCCCTCATGCCCCCGCTGAAGCCCCTCCAGTTGGCCAGGATGAACAGCGGCAGCCCCTCCGCGTCGAACTCCTCCATGGCGGCGGCGGTCTTGTCGGCTGAGTCGGGGAACCACACCTGCGCGTGCGTGCGTGTGGTATGTGTGTGTGTGTGTGTGTGTGGGGGGGGGATATTGGAAACTGGTATATACGGGGTGGTGTGTGTGTGTGTTGCTTTGCCGCGTGGCCACGGAGGGAGTTGTTCACTCTGGCTGAGAAGAGCCAAGCTTATCCCGTCCCCGGTTACCAGAAAAGAGAAGCCCCAACACCCCACCCCCTCGCACCCAGCGCCCATCCGCCCATCTCGTTGGGTCCTACCCCTACCTACCTGAGACTCCGAAACCAACCCCCACCTCCCGGCCCATCCGGCTTTCCTCCTCCCCAAGGCCCCAAACCGACTGACTGCCCACACGCCCGCGCTTCTTCGCATCCCTCCATACACAACGACCCCTCCCCGGCCCCCTCCTCCCTTCCCCACCCCTCCCGGCCCCCCTCTTCCCTTCCCCACCGCTCCCACCTCCCCTTCCTTTTCCGCCCCCTTCACCCCCTCTCCCCACCCCCTCTCCCTACCTGGCCCGCCTGCGGGATGACGCTCTCACATGACTCGGGCATCCCCGGGTCCGCCGGCTGTTGCCGAATCACCGTCTGGCTCTCCACCGCAATCACCCCCACCGCCAGGCCGCCAAGCCGGGCCCGCCCCGCCACCACCGTACGGGCCCACCCCGACTGGCTCTCCAGCCAGCTGCCCCGGTCGAACAGACCCGACTGCCAACTGGAGGCGGGGCCGCCGGCGGAGGAGGCGCCGGCGGAGGCGGGCGCGGAGGCGGCGGCGGCGAGGGCCGCCGCAGCGGCGGAGCCGCCGCTGGGGCCCACGGGCGGGGTGGGGGGCGCGCTGCCGGGCGCCGCCACGGCCTCCCGACCTGCCGGCGTGATGGGTCGCGCACAAGGTGTTTCGAGAGACCGCGGACGGGGCGGGGGAGGTCAACCGGGTGGGGTGAGACAGGTGGGGTGTAAGAAATTGGTAGACATTTTCAAACTGCGCTGCTGCTGTGGGACAGGGGGGTGGGGTAGGACATTGTCGCCCGCCTGCCCGCCTGCCTTACCAAAAACGTCCATCAACCAATCAAGACTCTATAGAGGGTCTCGGGTTCACGTGTGTTGAGCCGAAACGGTTTCTCGAGAACACATTTTCGAAATGGCCGCCGCACGTCGCCGCCCTCACAAAGGCCCATCGGCGGCTATGAGCACTGCGCGCAACTCGGCGCAGGCGGGTGCTCCAGGGCTACGTACGCCCCCTTGCTGGCTGCCGCATACGACCGGCACCCCACGCCCGCACCGCACGGCCGCACCCACAGCCCCGCCCTTCCTGTTACACACACACACACACACACACACACACACACACACGTAAGGCCGTAACCCGCCCACCTGCGATGGCGGCCCGTGGGTCCAGCTTCTCCCCCGGGCCCGGGCAGTAACCGATGGGTCGGTTGATGGGGTCGGCGGAGGCCAGCTCCGGAGGCGGGGCGCCCAGCTGCGTCGGGGCGTACGACAGCAGCTGCAGTACAGTACGGACGCCCTCCAAATCGTCCGCCACCACGTGGTGCGACACGCCGTTGACGCCCATGACCCGTGGGCCACCCAGCTGCATGTGGCTCGTGTACACCTAGAGGGGTGTGGGGGGGCAGGGGGTAATATGAAATTGACAGTCATAACTTACGCCCTCCCGGGGAGGCCGGCAAAGGGCGCGGAAGTGATGTAGTACGCGGGTGTAGACCTCCGTTGCAAACCGTTGGTGATAAGGCGGTGATACGGACCGCCACCGACGCCCCCAAAAAACCGCCCATCCACTTCCGAAAACCTTGCACTCTGGATTCCCGGCCCAACCTGCACCACACCAAACGGGTTTTACACCTCCCGCAACCGGGCAAAACCCTGCCGTCCGAAAACAAAACTCCCGCATCATCATATCCCCCCTTCTCACCCTTGATGCCCTGAAGAACCCCAACTCCCAACCTCAATCCCGCAACTCCCAACCCCCCCAACCTCCAACCCCCAACCCCCAACCGAACCGCACCTGCCGGCCCAGCAGCTTGTTAAGCGCCGCATACCCGGTGAGCACGATGGGCTGGTCCGCCCTCTGCACGCAGCGGCGGCCCAGGCGGGCGAGGTAGGCGCCGATGCCCACCGTGCGGCCCGACACCAGCGTCACCGTGTAGCCCTCCCGCCAGGCCCGGCAGAAGGAGGACGCGATGGCGGCGCTGCCCGACAGACACTCCACGCCGATGCCGTCCTCCAGGCCCACCACGTCGCGTACGGCGTAGTGTACGGAGCCGTCGGGGGCGGGGATGGGCTGCGGGGTGGGGTGGGGTGGGGGTTGAGGGGAGAGGAGGGCGAGGCGATTTGGAGGCAATTTGAGGGGAGGGGAGGGGCGCGGGGTAGAGGAGGCGAGTGGTGCACCATTTGCGGGTTTCCATTTTGTTCGTTTCAGGTCAGGCGGGGTCCAGGGGTGTGTGTGTGGAGGATAGGAGGTTTGGGTCCAGGGGGGGAAGCCTTGAAGCCGCGGTGCAACCAAGACTGCAAAGAAATTTGAATGCCCCGAACCGGTACAGTCCCCATAGAGATTCAATTTCATCATTTGTCCGACAGCAATCACCGGCACCCGCCGGCAGTTGCCCCAGACCGCGCTCTCCTCCCTCCTCCCTCCTTCTCCCCCCTCTGTGGAGCCCCCACCCACCTCCACCCACCTCCACCCACCCACCTCCACCCGCACCACCGGCGGCGCGCCCGGCGGCGTGTCCCCCAGCAGCCGCCGGTAGTCCCCCTCCGCCAAGTACAGGTAGTCCCATCCCAGCTCGGGCTGCGCCGGGTCGGTCCAGGCCACCTGCAGGCAGTCCCGCACCTCCGTGGCCAGCCCCACCCGCGCCCCCGCGTTGGCGGCCAGGTACACCAGCGGCAGCCGCTCCTCCAGCGCCGTCTCCACCGCGGCTCGGAACACGGCGTCCTCGGCCGGAGAGAAGGAGCCGCTGCCCCAGGTGATGTCGTTCGCAACCGCGATCACGGACCGGCCCTGCGGGTCCGGGTGTGGGTGTGGGTGTGGGTGTGGGTGTGGGTGTGGGTGGGTGTGGGTGTGGGTGTGGGTGGGTGTGGGTGGGTGTGGGTGGGTGTGGGTGTGGGTGGGTGGGTGGGTGTGGGTGGGTGTGGGTGGGTGTGGGTGGGTGTGGGTGGGTGTGGGTGGGTGTGGGTGGGTGTGGGTGTGGGTGTGGGTGGGTGTGGGTGGGTGTGGGTGGGTGGGTGTGGGTGGGTGTGGGTGGGTGTGGGTGGGTGGGTGTGGGTGGGTGTGGGTGGGTGTGGGTGGGTGTGGGTGGGTGTGGGTGGGTGTGGGTGGTGTGGGTGGGTGTGGGTGGGTGGGTGGGTGGTGTGGGTGGGTGTGGGTGGGTGTGGGTGGGTGTGGGTGGGTGTGGGTGGGTGTGGGTGGGTGTGGGTGGTGTGGGTGGGTGTGGGTGGGTGTGGGTGGGTGGGTGTGGGTGGGTGTGGGTGGGTGTGGGTGGGTGTGGGTGGGTGTGGGTGTGTGTGGGTGTGTGTGGGTGAGTGTGGGTGGGTGTGGGTGGGGGTGGGTGGGGGTGGGTGGGTGTGGGTGGGTGTGGGTGGGTGTGGGTGTTGGGGGGAGGGGGTGGGGTGAGTGAAAGAAGAAGCTGAACCGCGAGAAGCGAAGTGGTGTGTGTGTGTGTGTGGATGCGTGGTAAGTGTTTGGGGGGAGGGAGGGGGAGGGGAGGTGCAGGTAATTGGTAGACACGGGGGCTGGGCGGGGAGGAAGGTAGGCTATCTAGTACGTGTTTTGGTGGCTGGTGTGGGCAGGGCGGGCTCCTCGCTGAACACACCCACACACCCAAACACCCACACCCACACCCACACAGGTCAGTATTTGGTCAGCATTTGTCGCCGGGCTGGGCGTGACTGGGCTGTTTCTTTTTCACCCCCCCCACCACCACACACACACACACACACACACACAGCTTTTCTCCTTGCTAACACCCACACACACACCCAAACACACCCACACACGCACCCGGGGACCCCCCACCCCCCCCACCCATCCCTACCTGCGAGCACTCGGGGCTGTGCAGCGTGAGGTGCCAGGCCACCATGCCGCAATCGTTGCCCCCCACGGCCGGTCGCCCCGGGGGCGCCCGGCGCAGGCGGGGGGGCGACCGGAAGTCGCAGCAGGGCCCCAGGCCGCCGGGGGCCCCGGGGGCGGGCTGGGGGGGCAGCACCAGCTCCACCGCCTCCACCAGCCGGCCCGAGGGGGGCACCGCCTTGGGCTCCCCTGGAGGGGGGAAGGGCGGGCGGGCGGGGGGGAGGGGATGGGGGGGGAGGAGGGGGGCGGGTAGAGGGCATGGGTATTGACACACACATTGAAATTGCGCTGACTGCCCCAGCGAAAGGCCAGGGCGAGGAGGACAAGGGGAGGGTGGTGGTGGAGATAGGAAGCATTGGTTGGCAACGCAGGATGCGCTGTGCAAAGTGCCAGGGCAAAGGCCCGGTGACAAAGGGAGCGCGCGATTAAGGCAGTCGGGCGGATCAGGCTTCGGGGGGGCTGCACCCACCCACCCGCCCACCCACCCACCCGCGGACGCCCGTGCCGCCCACAGGTCTCGGAGCGCCGCCTCAAACACCGCCGGGAAGTCGTACACGTACGTCACGTTGTGCCGCCGCGCCGCCAGCCGCTTCTGCTGCAGCGGCTCCAGCGGAGGGTACGGCGAGCCCACCACGACGCCCGCCAGCGCGGCGGCGCCGGCGGCGGCAGCGGCGGCGTTGTCGTACGGAGACGTGGCGTGGGAGCGCTGCAGGAGGCCGCCGGCGTGGGCGCCGCCGTGGATGTGGGAGCCGGTGGCGAAGTGTGGCAGCCGGCCGTGGTGTACGGCAGGGTGGTGGACTTGGACGTGCAGGTGGAAAGGCACGTGGTGGGCGTGCCGTACAGGGCTGATGGACGAGCCCATGTTGGCGCCGACCTGCGCCAGTACGGCAGGGTACACCAGCGCCGGGACGTACACCCGGAGGGGCTGCTGCAGCGCGGTGACGGCGGCGGCGGCGGCGCTGCCGCCAGCGGCGGTGGTGGTGCTAGCGGCGGCGGCCGCGGCCGCCGTCGGTTGGTCAGTCCGTTGACCCTGTTGGTACTGCACGTACTGCTGCTGCAGTACCTCGCGGTACACCTCAACATGCTCCTCGCCTTGCTCGTGACCTGCGGGGTTAAATCGTTGACGGTTAAACGCAAGCAGAGTACGACATCGTACTCCTACAGCCCCTCCATACCCGCTCCCATGCACAGCACCGCGGCAGTTCGTACCCCGCACAAGTGGCTCTTTCGACCGTCATCACCTCAACATCACCATCAACGGTACTATGCACTCAACCGTACATGCCGTACATGCCGTACATGCTAGACAGCTAGGGAACCCAACTCCAACGACCCGCGCGTCCTCTTCCGCGCGGCGCTGCCCCGCCACCCTTGCACACTATTTTGTTTTTGTTGTTCCTGTACTGTGGTTGCCCCTCTCACGCCGCGCTCGCTCACTCCGTTCCCCGACTACCCCATCTGTGCATCGCGGCTACCCCTTCCACAACCACAGGTCGGTGATGTATCTGTTCTTTTCGGGTTGGGTCGGGTCCGCTCGTTGCTTGCTGCTGCTGCACCGGCGGCGGCGCGGCCCGCGCCGCCACGCGCCCGCGCCCGCGGTCTCTAGATTCCCATTGCTATGCCGGTTCCTCGCCACGTAAGCATACCGAGTTGTTCTGGGTGTGCCCGGGTTCGCGCTTCGGGTAATTTCCTTTATTTAATTTAACACCCACCCAACAGCCGAGCCTACCTCCCCCCCTTTCCCCCTACCCCCCCCCGTCCCCCGCTCTGGCAGCAGCACAGTTTGAATGTGTCTAACAATTTCCTGTACAGCTCTCCCCTCCCCTCCCAGCCCGGGTCCCATCTCCCACGCACCCGTGGGCAGCGACACCACCACCCGCCAGGCGCCCTCCCGCAGCGGCCCCCGCAGCCGCGTCTCCCACACCGACACCGCCGCCGACCGCAGCGCCCCGCCGTGACGGGCCACCAGCGCCGCCGCCGCCGACCGCAGCGCCGCCGCCACCCGCGCGTCGTCCCGGCCGCCGGGCGGCAGCGGCAGCGGCGGCAGCACCGACAGGAAGAGGTGCGTCCAGTCGGGGCGGGCGGCAGCGGCCGCGTCGGCGGCGGCGGCGGCGGGGCCGCCCGCCGCGGCGGGGGCGGAGCGCTGGAGCTCGTCAAGGCAGGTGGTCTGGGGGGTGGGGTGGCGGGTAGGGGTGGGGGTGGGGGTGGGGGTTAGGGTGTGTTGGGACTTGGGAGTGGATAGAGGCTGGGGGGGTGGGGATGGGTTGAGGCGGGTAGAGCGCGCGATCATGCAACCGCCCGGAGTGAAGTGCTTCCTCCATACACAAAGCCAAAGGCTCTGCGTAGAAGGAGTTGCCCCGGCGGTTGTGCCCGGCGTGCTGCACTGCAGTACGGCAGCGTAATGCCGACATCACCATGTACACTTGCCGTACACATGCCGTGTGTACACACGCCACCGGCATGCGACCGTGTTTCCACACAAGTCGTCGCACTCGGTCTTTCTTGCTGCACCGTGATGTAAACATGCCGTACACTTGCCGTACGTACGGCATTAACAACAACAAACACGGCAGCCCACCAACGTCTCCTCCAGCTCCTGCATCGCCGCCGACGCCACCGCATCCCCGTTGCCGCTGTAGCTGGCGGCCAGCAGCGCCGGGTGGCCCAGGCTGCGGACCAGCCCCCGCACAAACAGCCGCCGCAGCGGCGCCGACCGGGCGTCCCGCCGCTCCACCGCCGTGTACAGGTGCCACTGCCGGTTGCGGCTGGGCCGGTACGTCAGCGCGCCGCCGCCGCCGCCGCCGCCGCCGGCGGCGGCACCGCCGACGGCGGCGCCGGCGAGGCTGGACAGCTCCAGCAGCGCCGCCGTCACGGGTTCGACGGCGGACATGAAAGTGTCCGACTGGAACGCGCCGCCGTCAGCAGCGACGGCGGCGGCGGTGGGTGCCGTAACTGTCGTACCGCTGGCAGTGTGTGTCGTACTGGCGGCGGCGGCGGCGGGCGTGGGGATCCAGCGCCAGCCGAGCCTCAGCGGGCAGGCGCTGGTGCCCGGGGCCAGGACGCTGACGGTGCCGAAGCCGAGGCGGCGCAGCGCCGCCGCCGAGGATGCTACTGCCGCCGCGACGGCGGCGGCTGTAGCGCGGCTCTGCTCGACGCCCTGCTCCGCGGGCGGCAGCAGCGCATCCAGCGCGGCCCCGTTGCCGCCGCCGCCGCCGCCGCCGCCGTTGCCGCCGCCGCCGCTTCCTTCGACGTTGAAGACCGCCGGGCCGGGGTACGACGGTGTACGGCTGTGACGACCGCCGCCATTGCTGCCGCCGCTGCCGCCGACGGCCGGCGCGGAGATGGCGATGTGCAGGGTGCCGACGCCGGCGGCGCCGCCCGCGTCCGCCCTCAGGGTGTCGAGCGCGGCGGCCAGGGCGGTGAGGGCGGCGGGGAGGGCCCCCAGGCGGTCCATCAACAGCAGGGCGCCCAGCCGCTGGGTGGGGGCCGGCGTGTTGGCGGCGGCCGGGTCGTCGTACAGCCACACCGCCAGCTGGACCCCTGGGTCGGTCCCACAGATCCGCAGGGTCAGGGTCAGGGTCGGGCGGGCCGGGAGGATAAAACAAAGGCTTGCACCCACCATCGCACGATCAACTATCACATGAGAGGGGCAGGTTTGCAATGTATCCCCACAACGCAGATCACGTGGAGGGGGGCTCTGGGAGTGTGTGAGGCCGACGGGGCAGCCGCGTCGCGGCCGTTGCAGTACGACATGGACTTTGCGGCCCCCCCTGGATTGGGTAAAAACCCTTGACCTCCCCCCCTCTAGGGTTCTGGGAGTTGCCCTTTGTCCCCCTGCCGAGCTATCCCATCCCAGTCCACCAAAGCATTCCGCATCAAGCAAAACCCGCCAAGGGCTGCGAATCGACCAGCCTCCACCCTAACCGCTCCCCCGACTCCTGCTGCCTGATCCGTGCTGCCGTACAACTGCCAACACCCCCGTACATCCCCCCCTTCACAAATCCCCCGCCCCGGAACCCCCTCCCATCGGCCTCCCCCCTCCCCCCCCAAACACACCTCGCCTCGCCCCCACCCCCACCCCCACCCTGCCGAACCCCGCCCCGAGCCTCCCCACGAGCCCCACGAGCCGCCCCCTACGCGGGGCCCCCCTGGACTCACCCTCGGGTGCGAACTGCATGACGGGCTCCCGCAGCAAGAAGGGCGTGTAGAGGCGCTTGACGTAGGTGAGGGCGGCGCGGCGGCGCAGCAGCGGCGGCGCCCCGCTTGCGTCGACCACCAGGCCCGCCAGCGCGTCCTCCACCGCGGCGGTGGCCCCCACCAGCCGCTCGATCTGGGACTCCACACCCGGGCTCAGGTGCACACTGCGGCGCCAGGGTTTGGGGGGACAGGTCGGGGGGGGGGGGGGTCGGGGGGTATAGGAAATTGGAAGACATGTTCAAACTGCGCTGCTGCTGCCAGAGCAAAGGTCTGGTAAAGAACCAGGGGCCAGGGAGGGGGGCAGGGGGATTTGGAGGCCAGGTCCGTTGGGGCCTTGAAGGGCCTTATGACTCTAGTAGACTTTGGGGGTTGAAACCCTGGAGGGATTTGGGGGCCGCCGCGCAGTTCACTAAAGGGTCAGCTCAGGGTGTAGCACACACACACACATCTTTGTCAGTACCTTTGTCCTTCTGCACGGGCTGGGACGGTTGTGCCGGGCACTTGCTTGCTGTCGGCATTGCACGCGCTGTTGACGCATACGCCCTTGCTTTTGCTGCACCTTTGGATCAGTAGGTAGTTTAGTAGAGTTTCGCCTCCATTAGCCTACGGCGTCGTAGCCGCTACTTCTGCTGGCGTAACGGCGCCCACCGGCGCTCGACAACGATACGGGGCGCTACAGCATCACGGACTACACCACCTTGGGACTACTTATGGTCGACATACTTCGCCCTGGCATATTGGTAACTCTGGTCTCGGTCTCAGTCGTCGGTTGCATTGCTGGACACGGGTCTGCTTTTTCGCGGCTCAGCTTTTCTCCTTGATAACACACATACACCGACAGACAGACAGACAGACAGACAGACAGACAGACAGACAGACAGACAGACAGACAGACAGACAGACAGACAGACAGACAGACAGACAGACAGACAGACAGACAGACAGACAGACAGACAGACAGACAGACAGACAGACAGACAGACGCACCTGCCGCGGGCGCTGACCGGGAGGCCGCTGAACAGCCCCTCCGCCACCGTACTCCGCCGAGCCACACCGCCGCCGCCGCCGCCGCCGGGTGTGCCCGGCCCCATCGCCCCCGCGGCGGAGGCGGCGGCCGGGCGGGTGGGGCTGATGATGCCGGCGGAGGCGGCCGCCGCGGCGGTGGGCGACATGGGCAGCAGCCCCCCCGCCGCGCCGGCGCCGCCGCCGCCCGCCCCCGCGCCGCCCTCACTGCGGCCCGTCGCGAACATGTCGAGGCCGCTGAGGGAGCGGGCAACCACCGTACGGAGGTCGGCCAGCAGGCTTTGCTCCTGGGGTTGGGGAAGACAGGTGAGGGAGGGGTACGGCGGCACGGTGTACGACAGACTGGTTAAGATGTGCTCACGCCGTGTCGAGGAGCGCCCCTCCGCCCCGCCCCGGCCCCCGGACACGGCCCGCCCAGACAAACTGCCCCCCGGCGGTCCATGCCCACCGCCCACTGCCCCGCCCCCCGCCCCAAGTCCCAACCTCGCGCACACCGCCCAACCCGCTCTTGAGGGGCCCCTCTCACCCCCTCTCACCCCCTCTCACCCCCTCTCACCCCCTCTCCCCCCACCCCCTCTCCCCCCACCCCCCACCCACCAGCAGCTGTGACGCCCGGGCAACCAGCTCCCCGGTGCCCGCCCCCGCGAGGGCCGCCAGCCGCCTCAGCAGCGGGCGGTACTGGGCGGGGGCGGGTAGCACCAGACGCGCCATAAGGCCCAGCACCAGCTTGCTCTTCAGGGCCAGGCCCTGGTGGCTCAGCTGCGGGGGGGGAGGGCAGGGGGAGGGTAAATTGAAGAAAGGAATAGACCCGAAGAAGAACGAACCCGGGCCCCGGGACCTACACCCCTTACACACCTACACCCCTTACACACGTCCCCCCCTTACACACCAATATACACCTGCCCGAGGACACACCTACACACACCGCCGAACGGGTTGCAACTGTCATGTCACGTCTACGCGCCTGTCGCGCTTGATTCGTCCTTTCTCGCGGCTCAGTCCTCCCCTTCACGCGCCTGTCGCGCTTGATTCGCGTCCTTTCTCGCGGCTCGGTCCTCCCCTTAACAACCGTGACAACACCCCGCCGCGGCCCCTCCCTCCCTCCCCCTCCCCCCCTGGAGTCTTCACCCACCACCAAGTCCAGCACCACGGGCAGCTTCCCCGCGTGCTTCTTCCGCAGCGCGTCGATGGCCTCCTGGTCCGTGGTGACCCCGTGGTCGCCCGCGTCCCGCCGGGCGGCACTGAACGCCTCCTCCACCGCCAGGAACGCCTCCAACAGCTCCGAGACCACCGACCGGGCGTAAGCCTGTGCAGGGGCGGGGGGAGGGGGGTCCAGGAAGTTGGTGGACATATTTATACGGGCGCAGCTGCCAGGGGGGGGACCCGGGCGCGGGAGCCGGCGTTGGGGGCGGGGGGGGGGGAGAAACGACGCCGAGGGGCGAATCCGGAGTCAGGGCATCGGCTGCATGGGAACGTCCCCTCACCCCCTTTGGCACTTGTGCGCCAATTCCCTTCCCCTCCTTCCCCTTCCCCTCCTTCCCCTCCTTCCCCTACACATTCATATCCGCAATCCCCCCCGAGAGACATCACCCACTCCAGTCCCGCCGCCTCCCCCGCCTTCATCCCCACCTGTCGGCCCCCCGCGTGACCGCGGGCCAGTCGCAGCAACGGCTCCAGGGCGGTCGCGAGTCCGGCCCGGTCCGCGGGGCTGGCCTCCTGCAGGGGGTGGTTCAAGGGGTGAGTCAGGGGGACGGAGGGTGTTTGTAGGTCAGACATGGTGGTGGTTAAGACATATTCGAACCGCGCTGCTGCTGCCAGAGAGCCACCGAAGGTCCGGTGAAGAACCAACTGTAGCAGGAGGATCTCTCAGCGATGCGACGACGTCCACCTCCTTGTAGGCCTCGACAAAGATCGACTGAAAGCGCAAGTACCGAAATGAAACAATCTGCCTAACGTCAGTTCGGCCACGTGGCGGGTGAAGTGTTGGACCAAGGCGACCTAAAGTCAAGAATGAGGGGAGCCTCGAGGGCCCCGCGGGAGGGGGGGAGGGGGGGGGTGAGGGCCCTGGGGGGGGGCAAGCTGTTGCCGGAGGGGCTGGGCGGGTCGTGCGGCGGAAAGGGCGACGGTGGGTGGCAAAGAGGGGGGTGCGGCGGACAGGGCGAGAAAGAGTCGGGCCGTGCAGACGCCGCCGTGGCGGCGGCCGGATCCCCCAAGCCATGGGAGGGGAGAAAGGAGGAAAGGGCATTGGAAAGAGGAGAGGAGCGGGATGAGGCGGGAGGGCGGTCGGTGAAGAATCTGCCCTGCCCCGGACCACCCCTCGGCTTTCCAGCGCCCCGCCCACCGCCCTCCCCACCTCTCTGCGGCGTTCTCCTCTGCAGCCCCCCATCCCCACACCACACCACCCGCACCCCAACTCCCCCCCCGGACCACCACCGCCATCTCTCCCCCTCCACACACACACACACACAAACACACACACACACAAACACACACCTGCAGCGCCCGCTCCATAATCTCCGTCACCGCCACCGCCGGGAAGTCCCCCACCAACAGCACCGGCGACTGCCGCTCCGGAACCGGGGATGTCAGCGGCTCCGCGCCCTCGCCCGCGGCGCCGCCGCCGGCGCCCTCGCCCTCGTCGCCCTCCGCGACGGCGGCGGCGGCCTCCGCCGCCGCCACCGCCGCCGTCACCTCCGCCGCGTGGCCCGCCACCGCGCCCTCCAGCGCCGCCGCCAGGGCCCCCGGCATGCGGCCCCTCACCACCGCGAACTCGGCCGACCACTGCAGCAGCGCCAGGGCGGGGCTGTCCAGGCAAGCCACCAGGTCCTCCACCACCTGCCATCGAGGAGTATCAGAGGAGTATCAGAGGAGTATCCGGAGTATCAGAGGAGTATCCGGTTTACAACGGGGGGACGAGGGGGACGAGGGGGACGAGGGGGACGAGGGGGACGAGGGGTTGTGCGAATAGGCAGGCAAACCACAAGCTGCGGTAGTGTGCAAAGGGGGGGGCCGGCGGGGGAAGAGAGGCAGAGCGCGTTTGGATGACAGTCCGCTTTGTTCAGCAGAGAGCCGTACTCGCTACGGCGGAGAAAGGCAGGGGAAGGGTGCGGCAGAGGAGGCATCCGACCACGAGCCTCCGTTCCCGGCCTCCCATCCCCTCGGACTTTTGCTCTGGCAGCAGCGCAGTTTGAATATGTCTACCAATTTCCTATTACCCCCTCCCCTCCGCTCACCTCCCCTCACCCCGTGACCCCATCCACCTTTTCAACCACCCTCCCCCACCTGCTCGTGCGGTACGACATAACCCGCCAGCAGCGACTTGGCGGACTCCACCGCGTTGGCCAGTACGGCATCCACTCGGTTGGACAGAATCTGTACGACGGGCGGGGGGCGAGTACGGCACCGGAAACAGGCGTGAGCAAAGCCAATTTTATCTTGGGCGCCGCAGCACGTCTGGATTGTCGACGCGGGAGGCTGTATGGCTGCTGTAGTAAAGGACAGTCTGGGTTGATTGGCTTTCGCATCCCGGGCAAGCGAACATGCTGCACCGACTTCAAACACATGCCCCACAGCCCCAGAACCCCAGCCCCACTGCCCCGGCCCCGGCCGTCCCCGATGCTTTATTCAATCCTCGCCCGAGCCCCCCGTCCCGCCCGCAACAACTTCAGCAGCAGAAGGTATCGAGGTGCAACGACCTATGCACCTCCATCCAGCCTCCAACCACTCAATTGCTAAAACACCCCTCGGCTACATCCCAACCCCAGACCCCCCTTCGACCCCTCTGAGGCGCGCGCCAGTCGCCTTCCCCCCCTCCCCACCTGCGGTGGGCCCAGCTCCGGGAAGGTGCCGGGGTAGGGTTCCGGAGCCGCCACCGCCGCCCCCTCGTCCAGCTCCAGGGAGGCGATGAGCTCCCCCGCCCCCAGCACCCCGCCCTCCGGCACCACCCAGCGGATCACGCCCGAGGCCGGGGACAGCAGCGGCATCACCATCTTCATGACCTGAGAGGCACACCCAAGGTGGTGATCAGGGACCCCGGGGGGGCGGGGAGGGATGTGCAGACATGGGATGGTTCTTCTTTCAACACAACTGCACAACTACTACACATCGGATGAGTCAAGGCGAGACGGCGGGACGAAATACCAATGGCACACCGGTCAAGAAGGGCTGACCAGGGGTAGGAGGAGAAGGGAGGAGGAGCACGGAGGAGGAGGAGCAGGGCGAGACAATGTGTGTGTTGGAATCGGCGAGGGGCGGGGAAGGCACGGGGAGGGCGCAGGGTTGGTGGCGGGCGCCGGGCGGCAGGTTCAGGATGGTGGGCTGTGACGGGTGAGGCGCGCAGCAGTACGGCACGCGTACGGCCGGAAGCCCACCACACATACCCTGTGTATTCGTGGGGAAACGCGGATCGGATCTCCGCCCTGGGAATCCGAGATCCAGCACGAAAACCCCCAAAACCCGAATCCAAGTTTCCGGATTCCGAAATCCCCGGGCCCCCCACCTCCATCTCGCCGTACGGCTGGTCCCGCTCCACGCGCGCCCCCGAGGGCAGCAGCCGCCGCATGAGCTTGCCGGGGGATGAGGCGGTGAGGCGCGAGGGGTCCACCTCCGCAGCGAGCAGCACCGTGAGGCCGTTGATGAGCAGCCGGGTGCCGGCCGCCTCGTCCTCGTAGTGCACCACGTGACTCTCGCCGTCCACCTGGAGGAAGGGAGGGCGGGTGGGAGGGAGTGGGGGGGGGTAAGGATTGGGGAACCGATGGAGTGGGGGGGTTAATAGGAAATTGTGGTAAGAGGATGGGGTGGGGAGCGGGGGTAATGGGAATTTGGTAGGGGAGGGGAGGGGGGAATATAGGAAAATTGTAGACATCTTGAACTGCGCTGCTGCCAGCGCAAAGGGGTGTTCGGGGAGTGTGGGGGGGGGTTAGGAGGGTGAAGAGGCGTGTCATGGGAGATGCGTGTGTCGTGATGGGGGCGGGCGGTTGGCGGTAACGTTTCGAACATTGGAGGGGGGGAAGGAGGGATATAGGAAAAAGGGATGTAGGGAAGGAGGGAGGGAAGGAGTTGGGGGGAGGTCTGTTGCGGATCGGCAGGCAATGGGTTGTCGGCGAGTCAGGCGCAGGAGGTGACGTGAAGTGTGTCGGGGGGGGGAGGGGGAGGGGTTTGTTGCGCTTTCGCGGTTTCGCTGTCGTTGTTGACAACAAGGGGGAGGGGGAGGGGGAGAGATGTCTTCTCGAGTGCGCACCAACAGGCACGATTACATGAGTAGTGACCCCTCAGCCTGGAAAGGTGGGAAGCCCATGCAGGCTCCATCTCCTCAATCTCCCCACTCTTCCCCCCATTGACCCCACGCACTCAGCACCCTTCCCCCCATACACACACACGCACACCTGGGCGGTTATGGGTGGGCTTCTTGTTAAACACACACACACGCACGCACCTTTTCAACACCCCCACCCCCGCACCCACCTGCATGAGGAACCCCCCGTCTCCCATCTTGCGGAAGGCCACCTCCACCGAGCTGCCGTTCAGCTGTACGGCCGCCCGCCCTGGACCTCGCCGTACAAGCGCGACGCTGTACTTGAACCCCTCAATCACCTGTCAGGGAGGGGGCAGGGGTTAAGGATCTTTGGATAGCGGGCAACTGGAAGACACATTGAAGCTGATCTGACTGCCGGAGCCGGAGTCCGGGGAGGTGGGGGCACGGGAAGGGGCGAGCAGGGCGTAGCGGCGGGGCTTGAGGATGTGTGTGTAGGATGAACCCCCCCGCCCCCAATTCCGATGCACCCACCATCGAGTGCTCCATGCGGGTGAGGCTGATGCCCGGGGGCGGCAGCTGCCCCTTGGCCAGGTAGCCCAGGTACTCGGAGCTGGCGGCCGCCACCGCGGCGGCGGACTTGACCACCGCCCCTGGAGGGGTGGACGCGGAGGGGGTGGGAGGCAAGCGGGGTGTGTGTAAAAGAGAACTGAGCCGCGAGAAACGAAGTCCAGCGGTGTGTGTGTGTGTGCGTGTGTGTGCGTGTGTGGGTGTGTGTGTGTGGGGGGGGGGGGAGGTTACATCCATTCGCAAAAGGAGGTTTTTTGAAGTCATCGCGCGGGGGGGACATCCTCTCTTATGTACGGCAGGCGGCGGAGACGTAAATTTGGCCAGGGGGACCACCAGCGGACAACAATAATTACCTTCCCTTTCCCAAACTTGAACAAGACTACCAATTTCCTGTTTCCCCTCTCCACTCTGGTGGCATCGGACAGGGCATGCAGACACCCCCCAAACCCCTAGAGTTAACCCCCACCCTGCCGCCAATCGCCGCAGTCCTGTGTAGCACCGACACCCACCCCAACTCACCCAAACCCTAAACCCTAAAACCCTAAAACCCTAGAACCCCGGATTCTGAACCCCACCCACTCCCGTCCCCTCCCCTCCCCTCCCTACCCGCAATGACAGAGATGTGCCACGGCGGCCGGCCCGGCTTGACCCTCGCCGCGATGCGCGAGTCCAGCCAGCCGGTGTGGATGGCGTTGCCGGTGAGCTCTGGGGAGGCTAGCAGGTCCAGGACGTAGTCGGTGGTGGTGCGGATCTCGCCGCGCACCACCACACAGTCGCGGAGGGCGGCGGCCATGGCGCGGAGGGCGGCCTCCCGGGAGCTGCCCCTCGCGAACAGGTGACCGAACTGTCGGTGGGGGGGGCGGGGGCGGTGGGGGCGGTGTCCCGGGGGGCGGGGAGGGGTACATTTAGGAAATTGGTGGACGTACTCATATACCCTCCGGGGGAGGGCCGGGTGGCGCCGCAGCGATTCGGCCTACCAAAGATGCACATTCTTTAGGTTAAATACCTACTTACAATAAACATATAATATATACACGATATCATAATATGGTATTGCTATTGTAGAACGCGCGACGGGTGGGGGGCGAGCAGCTCATCGACGGGATGCTGAACCCAGTCCGGGCGGGCGGGGACCCCTCCGTTGTCCGTCATATCCCTCCCCGACCAACTTCGCGGCGGCGGCGTGTCCCCCTCCTCCATGCCCCCTCCCCCATGTCCCCCTCCCCCATGTCCCCCATATCCCCCTCCCCCATGTCCCCTCCCCCATATCCCCTCCCCCATGTCCCCTCCCCCATGTCCCCCTCCCCCATGTCCCCCCCCCATGTCCCCCTCCCCCATGTCCCCCATGTCCCCCTCCCCATATCCCCCTCCCCCATATCCCCTCCCCATATCCCCCTCCCCATATCCCCCTCCCCATATCCCCCTCCCCCATATCCCCCTCCCCCATATCCCCCTCCCCCATATCCCCCTCCCCCCCTCCCCCATGTCCCCATGTCCCCCATGTCCCCCTCCCCCATGTCCCCCTCCCCCATGTCCCCCTCCCCCATGTCCCCATCCCCTCCCCATGTCCCCCTCCCCCATGTCCCCTCCCCCATGTCCCCCCCCATATCCCCCTCCCCCATATCCCCCTCCCCATATCCCCTCCCCCATATCCCCCCCCCTCCCCCATATCCCCCTCCCCCATGTCCCCTCCCCCATATCCCCCTCCCCCATGTCCCCTCCCCCATGTCCCCTCCCCCATGTCCCCCCCCCTCCCCTCCCCATGTCCCCCTCCCCCATGTCCCCCCCCTGTCCCCCTCCCCATGTCCCCCTCCCCCATATCCCCCTCCCCATGTCCCCTCCCCCATGTCCCCCTCCCCCATGTCCCCCTCCCCCATGTCCCCCTCCCCATGTCCCCCTCCCCATGTCCCCCATCCCCCATGTCCCCCCCCCTCCCCCATATCCCCCTATCCCCCCCCCCCATATCCCCTCCCCCATATCCCCCTCCCATATCCCCCCCCATATCCCCCTCCCCATATCCCCCTCCCCCATATCCCCCTCCCCATATCCCCCTCCCCCATATCCCCCTCCGCCATGTCCCCCCGACGCCTCCCTCCAAACTCCCCCTCCCCCCCTCCCCCCCACCTGCGAGTCGCTGTACTGGTGGATGCCCCCCCCGCTCTTGACGCTGAAGTAGCCCCACACGTCAGAGGTGGGGCGGAAGTGCAGCTCATCGATGCGGCCCGCCGTGGGCTTGAAGCCGTCCGCGGCGTCCTCCGCCGTCACCCGCACAGCCACCACGTGCCCCTCAGGGGGACGCTGCGGGGTGGTCTCGGGGTCAAAGTCGTCGTACGTCTTGGGGTCCTTGCCGTACAGGGACCGGATGTACGGGATGTGGGTCAGGGGGACGCCCATGCCGATGAGCAGCTGGCAGGCGGGCAGGTTGACGCCGGTGATGCCCTCCGTGACCGGGTGCTCCACCTGGGGGGGGGGGGTGTCCAAAAGGGGGGTTGGCGGGGTGGGGGTGGGGGTGGGCTTAAGAAAAACGGGGGTGGGGGTGGGGGTGGGGGAGGCGGGGTTTGGAAGAGGGTATGGGAAACCGGCGAGACATATTCCTGCTGCGTTGCTCTGGCAGCACATAATACTGCGCGACTGCTGCCGCCGCGCTGCTGCTGCTGCTGCTGCGAAGGTGGGGTGAAGGTGGGGCGAAGAATGGACTGGACCAGTATCCCGGGGGATGCGACGACGTGGGGGTGGGGGGGAGGGGCGCGCGGGGAGAGGAACTTGGCAGGAACTTGTTCATGGGCGGGGGCGCGGAGGGGTGGCGGGGGAAATGCGCGCGGGGAGGAGGATACACGGGTTTGCAGGCCGAGTGGCGAGCGGGACGGGAGACGTTCGAGCCGCAGGGCGCCGCGGAGTGCAGCGGCGGCTCTGGGGGATCTGCAAGGAGGCGAGGGAGGGGAAGGAACGGGCTTGGCAGCCCGGCCCATCGATCCACCCGCCCCTACCCCGACCCCCCCCCCCACCCCCCCTCCCCCGTGGCAATCAAGACAGCGAAACCTCGAAGCGTCCCACCCGCTACCCTGCCCTCACTGCCCTCCCCGCCCTCCCTGCCCTCCCTGCCCTCCCTGCCCTCACTGCCCTCCCAGCCCTCCCTGCCCTCACTGCCCTCCCTGCCTGCCGCCCCCCTGGGGCCCCACCTGCAGCCGCGGGTTGAGCTCCAGGAAGTAGTACTTCTGCTCCTCGATGCAGTACAGGTACTCCACCGTGGCCGCCCCCACGTACCCCACCAGGCGGGCCAGGGCGCGGGCGCACCGCTCCATGTCACGGAGCACGTGCTGGGAGGGGGGGAGGGAGGGGGAGAGGTAAGGGGGTAAGGGGGGAAGCCAGCAAAGTCAACTACAAGTCGATGTGTAACGTGAAAGAAGCTTAGCCGTCTCTCCCCCCCCCCTACACCCCACACCCTGCCATGTGCATCCCCCCCCGGGCTGGGTGTGCCCGGGTTCGTTCTGCGGGTTTATTTATTTTTCCCAATTTAACCCCCGCAAACACACACACACCCTCCTGTTCTGCCTGCCTGAGAAACACCCCGACACACACACACACACCTGCGCCTGCCCCCCACCCACCAAAGACACACCTTACACCCCCTAGCCCCCTAGGGATGGAACCCTCCCTCCAAACCCACACCCACACCCTTCCCTCCCCCCCACCTCCGGCGCCGCAGTGACCGGCCCCTCCTCCACAATCTTTTGGTGGCGGCGCTGCACCGAGCAGTCGCGGCTGAACAGACTGGCCACGTTGCCCTGTGGGGGGAGATTGGTGGGGGTTCCAAGGAAATTGAGGGGGGAAACGGACGTGGGTTGGTTGGTTGGGTGGGTGGGTGCAATGGGAAGGAGGAGTGGGGGGGAAGTGGAGGGGCGAGAAGCGGATCAGATCGGGTCGGGTCGGGTCCTGCCGAGGAGTAAGCCGCGGGGGGGCCTGTACGTTGTCAGGTGTCGTACAAGCGAGCGAGTGCCCCGCCGCCGCCGCCGCCCCACCCCGGCCCCACCCGCATCAGGGCGCCCCGGCCACATAGCCTGCACTCCCAGCCCTCCTTCCCCCCTCCTCCCGCTCCCCAGCCCTCCTTCCTCCCCCTTAACCCCTCCCCCCCCTCCCCCCCCTCCGAAAGCCCCCTCCCCGCCCCCCCCCGCCCCCCTCCCCCGCTCACGTGCATGTCGCACAGCAGCTGCACCTCGAGGTGCCTGCTGGCCGGGGCGAGCTTCATGGCGAAGATGGGCGAGCCGGGCACCTCCCCCGCCACCTGCTTGAACACGGACCGCACCTCATCGTCCGAGGACACCTACAGCGGGGGGAGGAAGGAGGAGGGGGAAGGAGGAGGAGGGGGAAGGAGGAGGAGGGAGAAGGAGGAAGGAGGGGGAAGCGGAGGAGGGGGAAGGAGGAAGGAGCGGCGGGGGGGACCCGGGGGAGGGATGTAAAGGAAGTCGGTAAAGGAGGAAATTAGTAGACATATTTACGGGGGGGGGGGTTAAAGAGGTTCCCATCGGGAGATAGCTTGGCTGCTTATCACCCTAGCCATTCGCAGGTACACATACCCTAAACCCTCATCCTCACCCGCCCCACAACCCCCCTCCCTGACCTCAACCCCCACCCCACCCCACCCCCACCCCCACCCCCGCCCTTACCTTCCGGATACCCTTGCCGCCTCCGCCCCAGGACGCCTTGAGCATCACTGGGTAGCCCACCTCCCGGCACGCCTCCACCGCCGCCTCCAGGTCGTCCAGCGGGATGCAGGCGGCGGCGTAGGTGGCGGGCGGGATGACGCCGCCGCTGCAGTCCTCCACGGACACCGCCACGTGGGCGCCGCTCCAGGGGAGGGTGGGCACCCCGGCGGCCTGGGCGAGGAGGGTGGAGCCGATCTGGGGGGAGGCCAGGGAGGGGGCGGCCGGGCGCGGGGAGGGGCGGGGGGAGGGGCGGGGCGTTTGATGGGTAGCCCGGTTAGAGAAGCAGCAGCTGGCGTGGCGTCTTTCTGACCCCCTCCCGGCGACTAGTCCGCCAAGGACCTACCTCCATCCCCAGGAGGCTACCAGCTCGGGTGGCTACAACCTCGGGTGGGGTCCCCTCCATCCCTTCATCCGCTTGCTGTATCACCAGCTTCCTCCCTCCCCCCCTGCTTCAACTACCAACTACTCCCCTGCCCTCCCTTCCTTCCCCCCCCTGGGGCAGCCCAGCAGTGCCCACCCACCGCCCGCCCGCCGCACCTTGTCTCCCAGAGCGGCCATGGGCCCCGCGGGGGGGCCCAGGAAGCGGATGTTGTGGGCGGCCAGGGCGGTGGGCAGCTCGGGGTTCTCGGAGGCGTGGCCCCTACAGGGGGGGGGCAGGGTGTGTGGGGGAGGGGAAGGGTGTGTGGGTAAATTTACTGGGAAGCCCAGAGAGAGTGTGTATGTGTGCGGTGGTGATGGTGATGGTGGTGGTGGTGGATGACACTGACTTGGTATTGGGGCGGGCAGAGGCGAGGAAGAGACGAGGCGCGGGGGTCCCTTCCTGAGCCCCCGCTCCTTGCAAGGAGCTGTGTCGTACAGCCTGCCGGTCAGCGGACCTACCCCCCCCTCCCCCCTTCCGGCCCAGACCCGCTCCGCCGCCCTCCTTGCCCTTTCCCCCTGTCCTCCCCTCCCTCACGCCCCCCCTTCCCCTCCCCCCCCTTTCCCCCCTTCCCTCCCCCTCCTCCCCCTTCCCTCCCCCTCCTCCCCCTTCCCTCCCCCTCCTCCCCCCCCCCACCCAAAGGCACCCACCAGCCCGGCCACACCGCGTCCACCCCCGCCCTCAGAGCGATCTGTACGATCAGCTCCACGTTGGCGTAGTTGTTGTTGTTGGTGCCGCCGGGGACCTGTAGGGGGAGTGTGGGCGTGTGTGTAAAAGAGAACTGAGCCGCGAGAACCGAAGTCCAGCGTATCAGGCGATGTAGGCGACGGAAGCAAATGACGCCCGGACTGCCCGGAACCCGAAACCCGAATTACGGTACCGACAACCCCAGATGGTAGTGAATGGCGACGGCGACGTAGAGGATAGTGCACACCAGCCGCATCCGCGAGCGACCGTCGAGTGAGGCGGGCGCCAGAGCTCCGGTAGCAACCGCCGGCGGAATGGCTGCTGTATGGTAGTCTAAATCAAGAGCCTAGTGGAATTAATCTATGTGAACTATCCTAATGCAACAAAGTGCGGGTTGGGTGCGACCGCAGCGCGTGCAATGCCGCAAGCAAAACACCGTGCCCAGCACAACCGGCCCAGCCCGTGCAAAGGATGCGATCGTACTGACCTGAAGACAAGATGTGTGTTATCAAAGAGAAAAGCTGAGCCGCGAAAAAGCACAAGATGTGTGTGTGTGTGTTGCTTAGGCAGGCAGGACAGGAGTGCGTGACATGCGCGGGGCCGAGTAACGCCCAGAATGTGGCCGTATGCGTATATCAAACTTGATATCCGCTGCCCGACCCATAAAAGATGCGCGTGTGTTCAAAAATGAAACCCGCCCGTGTGAGTGCGTTATCAAGGAGAAAAGCTGAGCCGCGAAAAACACCCGCCCGTGTGTGTGTGTGTGTGTTACTCCGTTAGCCGGGAAGGAGTGTGTTGACACACTCTCTAGGGGGGCCGGAGCTAAGCCGCCGGGCATTGTCCACACGACCGCCCCCGCCCCCGCCCCCGCCCCCGCCCCAGCCCCAGCCCCAGCCCCAGCCCCTAAAACGTGTCTGTGTATTGGGGCGAGGGAGAAGGGGAATGAATGCGGGCAATGGGTGGAGCTGGAGGGCGCGGGAGGGAACGGCGGTTCGGGGCGCGAGTGCGGGGGCGCGATGTCGCAAAGGGCTCCTCAGGTGCGGCGGTGGCCCGGCTGCAAACCCACACCACCTCGTGCTGTACCGTCTCCCCGCTGCCGCCCTGCGCACCCTCCCTGCCGCCTCTCCCCCTTTCGAAGCCTCACATCACATTTCAATTTTGACAGCGAACCTGCATAATAAAGAAAGCACCAAGATGATACCCCCCCTCCCCCTCCCCTTCCCCCTCACTTCCCTCGCCCCTGTCCATCACTGTCCTCCTCTTTCCCCGGCCTCCCCCTCACCTCCACAAACTGATCCGCCATCGCGATGTGCTCCGCATTGACCCGCATGTCGTCCGGTGTGGCCAGCGCCACCAGGCTCACCGCGCGAGCTGCCCCCAGGGCCTGGGAGGCCCACGACCGCACACTGCGCATAAACTTGACCGCCGCCAGGCCGTTGTTGGCGACCAACACACTGCGCCAAAGGGCGGCGGGAGGGGTTGTTTGGCAGGGAGGGGGGCGGGTATAGGAAATTCGTACCAAACTTCACAGGGAGGAGGAGGGCGGGCCCGGGACCGGTAGGGGAGAATGGTCCTGGTAGAGGGAGGAGGGCGAGGGGGGTTTGGGGAAGGAGAGCGGGGCGGGGAGAGGGGGGAGGGCGAGGGGGGTTAGGGGAAGGAGAGCGGGGCGGGGCGAGGGGGGACGTGGGTGTGGAGGCAGGCGGGGAAAGGAGCAGCGGGGGTACAGGATACGATCTAGACATTTTTTGGAGGCTGCAGGGGCCGAGAGGAGTGCGAAGGCGGGAAACGAATACGGCCGCCGCCCTGCCCTCTGGGGTGTGGAGACGGCAAAAGCGTGGAGCGGAAGCCGCACCTGCCGCCATCCTCCCTCCCCCACCCCACCAGCTGCGAGCTGCCTACACCCGCCCTCTGGGCCCCCCCTCGCCGACCCACGGGAACGAGCCCCCCTCCCTTGCCCCTCCCCCAGCAGCGCAGTTTGAACACGTCACCCAATTTCCTATCTCCCCGGCCCCCCCCTTCCCCACCTGTAGATGGGTCGGTCGCCCCCCAGCTCCGCCACATAGTCCTCCAGCTGCTTGGACAGGGAGGGGATGCGGCGGGGGGCGCCCGCGCCCGCGCCCGCGCCCCGCCGGGGGGCGGAGCCCGGCGGCTGCATCGAGGAGAGGGACGTCAGTGAGGCCATGGAGCCGCTGGACAGCGCGCCGTGGCCGCTGTCACGGGAGGGCGGCGAGGGGGGAGGGGGAGGGGGAGGCGAGGAGGGCGCAGGCGGGGCACAGGAAATCAGGAGATTTTATTGAAGCTGCTGCGTTGCTGCCAGATCAGAGGGAGGCGGAGGGGGCCCAGGGAGGCGGAGGGAGGAGGCAGGTGCGGGTCGGTCAGATGGGTGGGTGGGTGCAGTAGACCCGTGGGCGGACAGCAGCCGGGGAGGGGGGGAGGGGGTTCAAGACGCCCCCGGGTCCCGCCAGGTGGTGATGAGCAAGTGCTCGGGGGGGTGCTGTGATCTCCAAGTGGTACAGAGCAGCGGGGCGGGTGGGGAGCGGGTGCGGGTGCTAGGCGGGTGGGGAGGGGGTGAGGGTGAAGGGACTGCAGACGGGGGGCCTGCCCACACGGAGGCGGGAGGGGGAGGGGTATAGGAACTGGGGCGAAAGGGGGGAGGGGAGGCTGACCTCGCATGCTGGCGGACAAGGGTCAGGGGCCAGGGCAGGCAGGGGCGCGAGGGTGGCGGACAGCTGGGGGGTCTGTGCGGGTTTGCGCGCACTGGAGGGCGCTGCGGGGTTGGGGGAGCCCTGCGGAGAGGCGAGGGGCTGCCGACCTGGGTGCGGCCCAGGGTGCGGCCCAGGGTGCACAACGGCGCACGGAAGAAAAGCCCGGGCATCACGGCGGGCGGCAGGAAGGGAAGGGACTAGGCCCCCTGCCTGACCTCGCCCCGGCGCCCGGGCAATCAGCGTCTGCTGCTGCAACTGCTGCTGCAGCATCACACCACATCCCAACTCACGCCCGCTCGTCACTCACCCCCCCCCACACCACACACACACATCGAGCACCCCTCCGCCCCCATCCCTACGACTGTCCCGGGGTGGTCCCCGCTCTTGTCTCGCCCCTCCCGCACCCCCGGCCCCCTCCCCTTACATGTCCTCCACCCCAGAGGCCACCTCCCCTCTTCCCCCCCTCCGCGCACCCGTTGATGCCGTACACTTCGTAGCCGTGCACCGCCCCACGGGTCACCACTTCAGGATGGCTGTAGGCCCCGCTCCCGCCCCGGTCCCGCCCCGCCCCCGCCCCCGGTCCCGCCCCCGCCCCGGTCCCGCCCCGCCCCCGGTCCCGCCCCCGCCCCGGCCGGCACCTCCGCCTCCGCCTCCCGCCCCGCCCCTGAGGCAGCCGCCGCCATCGCCACCGCCCGCCTGCCTCCGGCCCGCCCCACCGCCCTCGACCCCCCCACCGCCAGCCGCACCGCACCGCTCCCCTCGTGCGCCTCGTGGCCCCGCGCCATTGACCGAGTAGCCGGAGCCCCCAGACCCGCCCCCAGACCCGCCCTAGCCCGGCCACCGCTGCTGGCCGCACCAACCCACACCTCCGACGCCATTATCACGGGGCCGGGCTCGCCGTACCCCTCAAACCTGGCGATCCGGAATCGCACAGATTCTACGGATCCCCCGGATCCTCCAGTCCCCGATCTGGATCCAGACCCAGATCCGGATTCTGGCCAGATGCTCGTCGGCGTGCCAGAGCCGGTTCCGGAGCCAAGGCAGGGCCCGAGGCAGGGCCAGGGCCGCAGTCGACCCGGGGTGCGCAGCCGGGGTGCAGCTCGGGGCGGCGGGCTGGGACCGGGATTGGAACCGGGGCTGGGGCCATTCCAGGGAGGGCTCGAGACGGGGGAGTGGGCGGGCAGATGGGGCCGGCCGGGGGGCGGGGCGAGGTAGTGCGGGTGACCCAGCGAGTACGAGACCGGCACCTTCACGGCGGGCACGGCTGTGGCTGCAGTAGCTACTGCTGCTGCTACTGCTGGTGCTGGTGCTGCCGCTGCCGCCGGGACAGGGCTCGCGTGCATGCTGGTGATGGCAGTAGCAGGAGCAGGCGCAGCTGCTGCTACTGCTGCTGTTGCTGGGGGCGCGCGGGCGCCGTTGGCGACGAGGGCGCTACTGCTGCTGCTGCTGCCGGCTGATGAGCCCAGCACGACGGAGGGGGCTTTGGCCCGCTCCGGAGGTACGACAGCCCGCCGCTGCCGCCAGGGCCACGACCAAGGCCACGTCAGCATCCCGCGGACGCCGCGCAGGAGCGGCTGTAGCACCAGGCCCCGCAGCAGCAGCAGCAGCAGCGGCAGTAGCAGCACCGGAGCCGGGGCGGAGGCCAAGAGAGCGGCGGCGGAGAGCGCGGCGGCCGCCGGGGGCACCGCGGCAACGGCGACTGCGGCGATGGCGGTGGCGGCAGCGCTGGGCGGCGGCGCGGGAGTCGGCTGGGCGGCCGCGGCGGCGGTATCTCCTGGTGGTGGTGATGGTGGTGGTGGTGGGCTGCAGTTGTCCGAGGCTGGTGCCTTAGAGCTGCTGTATGGCGCTCCGAAACCGCGACCGGAGCTGGAACTGGATCCGACGGCGGGTGCTGTCGACGGCGACAGCCGGACGGCGCTGAACGCCGAACAGTTCAGAGCCGGAGCGGGTCGGATCGGATCGGACGAGGATCAGGAGAGGTGGGGTCTCCAAAGGCAGCGCAGGGAGTCTCTAAGGGTCGGACGTAGGACAGGGTCTGAGGCTGCACCAACCGCGCTGAGGAGTGAGGTGCGGGTGGCGGTGTTAAAACCAGTGGGTATCCGCAGAGTCAGCCGCTGATGGCCTGGTAGGTAGGTAGGTAGGTAGGTAGGTAGGTAGGTAGGTAGGTAGGTAGGTAGGTAGGTAGGTAAGGTAGGTAGGTAGGTAGTGGGTAGACAGGCCTCGAGGCGGCCGGATGAGGCAGCCTTAGCGCCCTGATGGCAACTTAGTGGGTCTCAGGTGGGTTAGGTAGCTTTGGGACAGGTGATAACGCCACCCGCCGACGAGCGGTCATCCGCGGTGTGCATTGGGGGGGGGAGGAGAGGGCTGATGACGCGCCGGGAGCCAAGCCGCTTGCAATGAAATTGAGGCAATGTGCGGAGGGGCACAATATGCCCGATTGGCTACTGTCGCAACTACTACTGCTACTGCTACTGCTACTGCCGCGGGTGCAACGCACGGCAGGGGGCTGGTGGTATACAGAGTGCGCCGGACAGGTAACTGACGCGCGGTTACAGTGGGGCAGTATAGAATCAAGTTGTATCGGTCGGTCGGTCGGTCGGTCGGTCGGTCGGTCGACAGCATCGACTTGAGTGATCGAGAAACATCTAGGGCGTAGCGCCAGGCAATGTTGTTAGGCGTTGTGTCAGGTTTCAGGTTTGGGTCGGGTCGGGTCGGGTCGGGCCGCGCACGTACGCTGGGCTGGACCGGACTGGACTGGAGGGCAACGGGCGGGGCGCGTGGGTGGTGCCAGCGAGGGGGAGAGCGTTACACCTCGGGCGGGCGCGTGGGGCGGGGGCAGGAGGGGCAGGAGGGGGCAGACGGCCGCGGCCATCGGGTTCCAGTCCTTGGTTGGGCTGCGCCGGCCGACGAGTTCCGGCTGGCCCACGGGACACTCCAACGGCGCGGCGCGACGCGGGCTGGGCAGGCTGGGCAGGCATTTGTTGAAGTGCCGGTGCTGATACTTGAGATGAGGGAGTGACAGCGGGCGGACGCCGCTCACCTATCGCCCAGCGAGGAGGCCGTCGCTGGCGCCGCGGCGCCATGACGTCCATTGGCGGGGTGGGGCGCCCCGCCCTCCTCGGCGCCAGTCATCGTCCGACGAAGCAATCAGCCAAGGAATGCGTCTCCAGAGCTCACGGCTGTGGAGGCGGGTACCACGCAGGGGCACAGCTGTCGACGAACCTTGACGTGGTGTGTCCGGCGTCCGAACGACTGCGATGTTATATGACGGTACAGCCGACGGTCTCTGGAATGTACGTTTCTTTATTTAGATTGTTGTGATCTAAACCACCTTCCACATACGCGATCCTCTGTTCGAGTGGGTTGCTAAGGTCGCAACCACGCTCGAAACACTTTCTTGGACGGGTTGAATTGTAGCGTCCCCGGTCAGTGCGTGTGAAGGTTCATCTCAGGAAGTGATGTCGCTTATCAAGCAGGAGATCAGCAGCTAGCTGTCAGCGCTAACCTCTAACCTCTGCGCGCGCAATCGTACAGCTGACGAGTTGAGGCAGGGTTCGTTGTCCAAAGTTCGCTTCGCTACCTCGCGAAGAAGTTGATTTCAGCAAAGCGACGTTTACAACAAGTGGTGTGGTCCAATGTGCACCTTGCACATAATGTGTGACAGCGCAGCAGGTTCCAGGCTTCTTTGTCAGCAGCTCATTTGGGCCGGTGCACAGCAATCAAAACACTTGAAGCAAACATTCCTCACAACTGTACTGAATCGTGAATTTTTTATGAACACCGGCGTTCTCCTTGTGGAGCCGGGTTTTAGGGAAAATCGAACTTGCCTGCTGCGCGGGGCTAGAACAACCATAACCCACACGTAAAAAAATGGGTTTTATATTAGACAAACAAACATGCAACTCCTATTCTCCAGGAGGCCGGCAAGTCGGGTGGCCCACGGGACTGGGCCTTGTCGGCCGCCTCCTCCGAGTCCGCCTCGCAGTACAGTTCCTCTTTGCAACGTTGACAATCGCGAACCTTCCCGCCCATGCGCCTCGCCTTGACCACAAAACGTACCAGTGAACCACTCACCCGTATTGCCTAGCTAGCCCAGACATCCTCTGCAGCGGGCGCCCCCTCGAAACATTCCTCAACCTACATCCTACAGAGTCTGCGAACAAGCAACGCACGGCCAAGGACCCGCCCCCCTACCGAAAGCAGCGACAGCTCCAACAGCTTCAATTATGATTAACGTCTGCTCCAGCTGACGGACCTCTCGAAGTCTCACGCCGAGGGACCGTCAGGTCCACGCGGGTGAGGTCCTCTGCCGCCATTCGGTCCGCCGCCCACCGGGCCCATACCTGGGATGGGTCGCGGTCTAACCAAAACAAAATCACTGCGACTTGCTTGGGTGGTACATTTATTGTTTAAAAACAGTAGTACACCTAACGATGTGGTACTGCCGGCACGGCTTGAACCCTTGGGCGTCTGACCTGTGTGTGTATGTTTGTGGGCACAGCCGATGGCACCGCACGTGCCTTTGCGCTGCACCCAGCAGCGGCTGCTGCTGCCAGTGGTGGTGGTGGTGATGCTGGCGGTGATGGTGGTGGTGGTGGTGGTGGCGGTGGTGCCCTGGAACTTCCAATCGTGCCGTGTGTGTGTGTGTGCGTATGTGTGTGTATGTGTGTGTGTGTGTGTGGTAATGGTGGTGAGGGTGAAGATGATTATGGTGATGTTATGTCGGCTGGGCCGGGGGCTGGGGCCTGCCGCCGCTAGAGGCCCGGCTGCAACGACGGACCGGGCCACATACACGTGAAGATGCCGCGCCGCGCGGACTTCCGGCCGCCGGGCCCACATACCATTCCGCAAGAGCACGGCGGTGAGATTCCCTGCCGTACACCTTGGGGCAGCGCATGACTCAGCCGCGATCCGCGGCCCGCTATCTGATCCCGCGTGCCCTCCCTGCCTCTCTCCCTCCGTCCCTCACTCCAGGTTTCGGAGGCGATGGACAGCCCGGGGGCCGCGGCGGCCGGCGCAGCGTCGGCGGCCGCCAACCAACACGAACCCCGCTTCCGCCGCCCGTGCGGCGCGGCGCCGACGGGGCCGTTCTCGCAGCCACGGAAGCAGGAGCAGCTGCCGTACTTGTCATCGCAGCTCCACACAGCCTCGCTGCCGTCGTCCTTCTCGTCGTGTCCGGATCCGCCGCCGCCGCCGCAGCGGTGGCCGGCGCCCCGGGGCGCGGAAGCGGAGGCCTCGCGTCCGCCGCACGTGACGGCGACGGCGACGGCGGCAGCGACGCCCGACAGATCCTCCTCCTCCTCATCATCATCATCATCCCAACTACCGCCACCATCCTCTGCGGCGCCGCCGTCAGCGCGTCGGGCCGCGGCGGCGCCGGGGCCCCGGACACCCGCTCAGCCCGCCGCGCCGCCGCCGCCGCCGCCACCCGCGGCGCCCCCGCCGACGCCGCCGCGGGGCCCGTCCGCGGCCGTGTCGGCGCCCCCGCACCGGCTACCTCAGCTTCAGCCCCCGGTGGAGGCCGACGGCCAACGCCAGCGGCGGCTGCCAGTGACCTTCCCGCCCAATCTCGATGAGGGTCGACGTCCCGCGACGGTACGGCGTCCCGAAGGCCGAGCGGCGCTACCGCCACAAGCGCCTGGCTCCGCCGTACAGCCGCCGACCCCTGGGACCCTCACCAGCGGGGTCCACCGGGTCTGGTCCGAACTGGAAGGTGGCGGACAGCCCGCGCGAGGCGAAACCCCGCCGCCGCCGCCGCCGCCTCCGGCGCCGCCGCGGATGGACGCGCCAACCCCGCCTTCGCGCGGCGGCATCGGCGGCGGCGGTAGCGGCGGCCAGCAGGGGCGCGTGCTTGCGACGGCGGCGGCAGTGCTGTTGTGGTGCGCTGCCGCCTGGGGGCCGCGACGCCGTACGCCGGCGGCGGTGGTGGCCGCGGCGGAGGCGGAGGCGCAGGAGCACCCGCGTATGGGAGCCGCCGTGCGCCGAGCGGCGGCGCTGTTGGAGCGCTACTGCCGCCGTCGAGGGGAGCCGCGGGGTGCTACTGCCGAAGCCGAGAGGCAGTCGTCGCAGCCGTACAGCGAAGATGGGGTGGCCGCATTTGGCGGCGTCGCCGGCGCCGCCCTCACAGCCGCCCTCACAGCCGCCGCCGCCCCCACCGCGCCCCCGTCCAGCCGCGATATTAGCGGCGGCGGCGGCGGCTCTAGGCCTTCCACATCGGGCCGAATTCGGCAACGTTGGGAGGACGAGCCGTTCGAGTGCGAGTGGAATGAAGAGTCGGTGGAGCGGCCGGCGGCTGAGCGGCGGGCGGTGGCGGCGCAGCCTCCGCCTCCGCCTCCGCCTCCGCCGCCACCGTCCCCGGCGGTGGATCGGTCCGTCAGCATAGACTTTGAAAGAGGCACGGCGGTGGAGTTTGAGGCGGCGGCGGCGGCGGCGGAGGAGGAGGAGGAGGAGTCCGAGGAGGAGCGGCTGGCGGCGGCGTCGGCGCTCGGCGCGGCGCTGGGCGCCGCTGCCGCCATACTGGGACCCCAACCACCATTGCGAATGTACGACAGCAGCGGCGGCGACGGAAGCGACGATGAAGATGCCAACACGTATTACACGAGTCACAGCAACGTCAGCAGCAGCATCCACACGAGATTTGGGGATGGAGCTGGCAACGAGGACGGCGATGCGAGCTTCGGCAGCAGCCCCCCGGATGGCAGTAGCAATGTTATCCTTGGCAAAAACAACAACAGACATAACGGCAGTAGCGAAATTGTCAATGGCAACAACAACAGCCCCGACGGCAGTAGCAACAACGTTCCAGATGGGAGTAGCGACGGCACCGATGGCAGTAGTCACGGCCCGGATGACGGTAGTCTTAACACCGACGGCAGTAGCAGCAGCACCCACGGCAGTAGCAGCAGCACCGACGGCAGTAGCAGCCTTGCCGGCATCACGACGGGTCGACGGACGGGCAGTAGCCCCTCCGCGGGATCTTCTCCCGCGCTGTACCGGTCGCCACTCACGCACACCGCCCTCAGCATCAAGGTACGACAAGTGCCGTACATACACCTGCCGTACAAGCACACATAATATGTCACACATCATGTGCGATTGCGCACCCACGTCACAGCGCTGCATGGTAACGCACGCAGACTCGTACTGCATGATGGCCGAGGGCCCCCCCGGCCCTAGCGATTCCCCGGCAGTGCGCTGCTGCTTCTGGGACTGTGCTGTGCTGTGCTATGCTGTGCTGTGCTGTGCTGCGAACCTGTGCTGTGCCGTGCTGCAACTGCCACTGCGCAGGTCACGGACCTGGGGGAGATGGCATTCGAGGAGGCTTGCGCTGGGCTGCAGACCGCGGCACTCAGGGCCGTGCACTCCATCTTTGGTCCGCCGCCGCCGTCACCGCGGCCGCGGCAGGTCCTCCGTGGTATGGCGGGCGCGTTCTTAATCGGTACGGCAGCTGCTGACGGCGGCGGACTTGGCGGGTTGGGGCCGGGGGGGGCCGGCCGCCGCGTCGGCGCGCCGCCCAGCCCCGTCTACGCTCGCGCGGCGGCCGGAGGCGCGGCGGCGGCGGCGCTGTCGATGCGGGCGGCTGCAACCGGCGGCGGTGGAGCGATGCCGGTCGCGACGGCTAGAGCCGTTCCGTACCGCTACACCGGCGAGGTCCAGGTCCGGGAGTACGGCGCTGCCGTCGACGCAGCCGCGCGCGAGGTCTGCGCCGCCGGTACCGGCGGCAGCAGCAGCAGCAGCAGCGGCGCGGATGCAGTAACGAACCCGGCGGCGTCGCAACCCGACGATGACGGCGACGCCGGGGATGCCGGTGCTGACGACGATGGCGTGTACGACACCGGTGGCGGTTTCGGAGTGCCGTACCAGTTGAGTGTCCTGACGCTGCCGGGCTGTGTCCACCTCGTGGTGCAGGTGCAGGTGCTGGGGGACACGGCGGCGGCGGCGGCGGCGGCGGCGACGGCCGTCAATGACGCGCTGGCAGTGCGACATGGAGCCGCGGCTGGCGGCGCTTGCGGCAGCGGCGGCGACGTCGGGGCGCACCTCGTCGGTCATGCCGCCGCCGGCGAGGCCCGCGAGGAGCTGGTGCGCCAGCTGGCGAAGGCTCTGGAGGCCGCCGTCGCGACGGTTGTACGGCAATGGCGCACGGCGGTGCCGCAGGCACTCGGCGTCGACGACGCGGCAGGGGGCTCGACGCCGTCACCGGCGACGGCTCGACTGACTTCATCACGGGCGCCGCCGCCGCCGCCGCCGCCCCCGCCGCTGACGGCGGCGCCGCTGAGGCCGGCATCCATCCCGCTGGCGGCGGCGGAGCGGCCCGCCCTGGCGGCGCACCTCGCTGATTGGCTGCAGCCAGGGCCGCGGCAGCAGCAGCGACAGCAGACCAATCATGTGCTTCTGCCGGGTGGACCATGCGAGGGCGCGGAGCCGTCGCCTTTCGTGGATCCCTCCCTCGGCCATCTGATCTCGGACGAGGGCGGCGCACCGACCCACGGGTCAGCCATGGATCGCTCCTCGGCGCTGCGCGAGGTGTGGACGGCGCTGGGCCACCAGGCGCAGGACGTGCCGCCGTACGGCGAATCGGCGGCGGCGTTCGAATTCACATCTCACACGATGTCGACGGGCGCCCCGCCGGGCGACGAGTGGCAGGCGGCCAGGATCGGCGTACGGCGCCCGCCACAGCCACAGCCGCCGCCGCTCTGGATGATGCGCGGGCGCGCCGACTCGCACGGCGAGTCCGTCGCCTCGGTGTCGTACACATTAATGTCAGATTCCACCGCCGCCACATCGACCTCTTGGACGGCTTCCTTCGCGGCCGGTCACTCGACGGCGACCGGGCCGGCGGCGGCGGCGGCACGATTCGGCAGCGGGCGCAGCAGCCCTTCTGGAGTCCGGGACGCCAAAGGTGGAGAGCGGGACGCGCAGCTGATGGTGTCGCTGGAACTGGAGGCGCCCGAGGCGGCGGCGGCGGCGGCGGCGGCGGCGGCGCGGCCGCCGCCGTCGGCTGGGGCGTGGGTCCAACCGCAGGGAGGCGCCGAGGAGGAAGTCGAGGAGGCGGCGGATGGGGCCGGGGACGGAGGGCTACTCGCGCTGCTGGAGCCGCCGGTGGTGGCGCTGCCGTCTGAGGACCGACCCATGGGTCCGCAGGTGCGGGTACGACTCGAGGGGGGATGCCGGCATTACAGCACAGCGCAGCGCTTTTGCAGACAACGCAGTGTGCGGGTGCGGTGAGGAGGCCATCGCTGTCATTGGTCACTTGCGGGGTCCACTGTAACAATGGGTAGACCTACCGTAAGGCGTTGTCGTACGGGGGAGGATTTGCAAGCGTGCCCTGTGTGTGTGTGTGTGCTTGCGGCGCTGGCAATGTGTTTGGGCATGACTGGTGTACGGCTGTACGGCACGACAACGGTCGTAAGTGGTAAGCGGTGAAGTGTCTCGTCAATTGACGTACGGCTCGGTCTGCACTCGTTGACCCGTTGACCCGTTTACACTGACAGGCCTTTTTAAAGCTTGAAACCCTCTTGAGCTTGAAACCCTCCTTGACGCCCCGCACCGCGGACTCGAACCTTCCCGCCTCTCATCAGGCTACCTCCGAATGCCGGCTGTACATCTTCCAGAAACTGCCGAAACAGCAGCGACCGCCGCCGCGGCACCGACCCGTGGTTCCGCCGGCTGTACGACTGGTCGTATACCAGTGCGGCCGGGTTGTGATCGACCAGCAGCAGCAGCAGCAGCTGCTGCTGCAGGCGACGGTCCCGCGGGCTGCAGCACAGGGTCCCGAGCTAACCGAATCGGAGACTGCACCTGCTGCCCTAGGGGCGGCGGCGGCGGTGGCGGCGGCGGTGAGGGAGCCCGCAGCCGCCATTATGGCGGAGGCGGAGGCTGCGGAGGTGGATGGCTACCACTGCTGCGGCAGCCTAAGGTACGTCCAGACCGTGGCACGGTAACCCTTGAGGAGGTCCGGACATGAAACAAAAGGAGAGATGGATGACAAGGCAACCATGGGGGGTTGGTCGTACGTACGGCGGATCAGGTCGTGTCGGACACGATGTCCGGGAGGTGGGCGGGCTTCGTGGGGGGTTAAGAACGACCTTCAAAGCGGGAAACAGGGAGTGGAGCGGGTCGGGTCGTGTCGGGGGAGGAAGTCCTGGGTCTTAGAGAACTGCACATCGCGGTAGATAGAAGCGTGGAATGAGAGTCGAGGCAACGCGCGCCGCAGCTAATGCGCGAGGCGCGGCTGGCTGTGGTTCCGACGTGCGGTCCAGGGCCGCGACCCGTGGGGCCTTTACTTGGCCGCCGGGCCGGCGTGTGCCAGGCGCGCGCGGCGCCGCGTGTGCGAGAGGTACGACAAAAGTACGACAACTTGGAGTCTCTAGGATCACGGGCGGTACGGCGGGGACCAAGCGAAGGGTTTGGTCGAGCGGGGTCCTTCCATGTCGCCGCAGACCGCGCGCCCAACTGAGTCAAACCTGAGTCATCCCAACTGCCGATTCGTTACCTCGACGCCGAACCATCCCATTCGTTTCTCGACGCCGCGCCGCAACTCTCAGGCTGGACGTGGGGTTGCTGGAGGAGGGGCCGGCGTATCTGCTGGCGCTACCGCCGCCGCCGCCGCCCCTGCCCCCGTCGCCGCGGGCAGCCCACTCGCCGCGCACGCCGACGGCGCCGGACACGGCGTCCCCGTCCAAACCCGTTGAAAACGGCGCCGGTTTCAGCTGCAAGGAAGCTCTTCTGGCGATGCCGCTACTGGTGGTTCCGGAGCCGGTGGCGGCGGAGCTGACCGAACTGGTCGAGTTGATGGTCGCGGAGATGAGAGGGAGGGGCGCGGCGGTGGCGGCGGCGGCGGTGGCGGCGCGCGATCGAGCTGACGGCGGGGCGGCGGCCGACTGGGAGACCTCCACTGACCCACGGGTCGCTCGCGCGATCGTCAGCCGCGACTACCTGGTGCCGCTGCTCTCCGACATAGCGCTCGTTATGGCAACTGATGGCGGCCACGACGGTGGTCACCGACCCGTGGGTCACGCGGCCACTGAGGCGCCGTATGAAAGCACCGGCGAGGGCCCCGCGGCCAGGGCCGTAGCGGCTGCAGGCGGCCATAAGCGGCAGGAGCCACCCAAAGCATCTGAAGAGAGCGCGGGCGTGGGCGCCGCCGCTGGCGGTGCCGGTGGCGGCGGTGGCGGTGGCGGTGGCGGCGGCGGATCCCGCGTTGCACGAATGCACGATGACATCAAGGCCGACATGCTAGAGGAGCTTCGTACGAGTGTTCTGACGTACCTACGGACCCTCGGCCTACGGGTGAGGAGCCGCATGGCTGGCTTCGACCCATGGGGCTGCACTGACCCATGGGTCGGCGCGGCTCACCGCATGTCAGGATGCAGCACCGTGTGGCAGGCGGGGCGAGGCGCGATGTGTGTGGCGGTGCCGCGTCACTTGCAAGAGGGGCCAGGAAGCTGGCTCTGCCGTGGTGGTGTGTTTTACCCGTGCGGCATGTACGGCAGCACGGCATCCCAGGGGAAACGGACTGGGTATGCCTGCCTTGTGGCGTTGTGGCGGCTTTGCCCCGGGCTCGCCGGCTCTCAAAAGCCACTTTCGGGGGCTACTGTCGGGCTGGATTTGAAATCCATTTACGGCGTACAGGTCCTCCCCACACAGCGGCATGAGCCGCCCGGGAATGGGCCCCCACCAAACACACACAAGACACAGAAAACCCCCACGCACTGCCGTACCAGCCTGGATCTGCGAAGTCGCCCTCCCAGGGTCATGCTAAGAGCTGCAAACAACCTCCTCCGCCCGAACCCACCCACCTACCGCTGGGAGCCTTTCTTACTTTCTTCACCCCCTCTCCCCCTCCGGCCGTTGTGGGCCCCCTCCCCCAACCCCCACCCCGCCGGCCCTCCCCTGCCTGTTGCAGGCGACCGAGGACTACCTGCAGCGCGGGCGCTAGCGGGTGGGGTGGGGAGGAACGGATCGAACTGCCGTATTGTCGTACATGGTTACAGTGAAGGAATGCTGATCCGGGCCGCGTGATGCATCGTAACGGGACTCCCCTGGAGTAGCGTCCTGACCCGACCCGAGGCGCGCTGGAGGGATTGGTGTGTTTAGAAAAGAGACCCGCCCGTGTGGGGGGGGGGGCCAAGAGTGGTGCGCCGTTGTCGTGGTCCCATGATGGATCGAGTCACGTGCCTTTCCATCAACGAATGAAGCGGACTCGTCGACCCGTGGTTTCTTATGTTCCAGCCTCCTGGGCGTCGTACACACCGCGGGGTTGGATGTCGTACGGGGTATACGGCAAGAATGAGTCATGCCGCTCCAGCCGCCCTCCCCCCTCACACACGCACGTGCCACGCCGGGAGGGCCGCAGGGCCCACCTAGGGTCCCCCACCGACCGACCCCTGGGGCTGCGGTCTGGGTCGCGGTGTGAAGAGGCCGGGTCGCGGGGGCGGGAGGGGTAGAGACGGGGTTGAGGGCCGCCAGCTGGAGCCCAGTTCATTTCAATGCGGCGGGGGGTGCTCCCCGTGGTGTTGGGGTATGTGGGTGATGGGTGATGGGTGATGGGTGTGTGTTTAATGAGACATCCGCCCAGAACCCAGAAATGTGTGTGTGTGTTAGAAATGAAACCCGCCCGTGTGTGTGTGTGTGTGTTTGTGTGTGATGGGCGGGCGGCGTAGTTATGGATATGTATGTGTGATGGGCGGGCGGCGCAGCGTGCGCAGAGGGGCTGGTGGTGTGTCGTCTACGGCGAATGCAGCAGCTCCATGTGTGGCCCCTTCTCGGGGTCCTCAGAGGCGATGCGTTGGTCCTGGTACGGGGCCGCACCCCGACGTGATTTGAGTTCGGAGTGGCGGGGGTCCGGATCTGGATCTGAGAGCACGGCAGCTAGGCAGGGACCCCACACGCCACCCGGGTCATTGATGCCCGTTGCGATGTTGGTGTGGGTCTGTGATGGTGGGCGGGGTGGGAGTGCGGGCGCATGGCCGCGCACATACACGGCTGCGTGTGTGAATGCGCGGTGGTTCGTTGAGTCCGCGGCGGTGGTTCGTTCGCAGTCGCCGTTTGGGATGGGTGCGGCTGGGACGGTGCAGGAGGCGCTTGTTTGTTTGTTTCTTTGTTTGAACGGGGGAGTGAGTTATTGATGTGGCCCGCTGTGGATCCGACCCGGCGGCCCAACGCGGGGTGTGTAGCAGCAAGGTCCCGGGGCGGGAGAAAGGCGCCCGGGGCGGGACCGACAGCGCGGCCCAGCAGCGCGACCCAACACTGCACGTCTCGAAAGGTCTGCAAAGGTTTGCGGGAGTCGGCTGCCCGACGGTAACATACCGAACGTTGCGGACTACTTCCCACGAATGCGGTTTGGCAGAAGCCCAACGTGTATATTTTGGGACGAGCCGTCGTCCCGCGTGTTTGTTCGTACTATCGGTGAGCATAGGACGTCGGGGTAATCGAGTACGGTATCGGAGAAAGCGACGCTATAATTTTTTTTCACACCCCCCAGTGACTTCTCGCATCTGTTCGTTCATTTCCTTTTCGGCTGCCTGAGGCGCGTCTGCCGTACGGCACAAAAAACGTACGACCAACAGTGAACCTGGGGTCACGGCCGTGTGCCCGCCGTCTGATGCTCTTGTTCGGTGTTGCTGCCGTCTTCTGAATTGTGGGACGGATGTCTCATTCCGATACGTTTGCAAGGGCGTTAACATGCCGATCAGTCGCTGGTTGCAGGGCGTTGTGGAGAGCATAGGCCCCATCGAAGGTACTAGAAGCGGTCTATCGCCAGTACTCCGGTTTGCAGTTCTGAATTGAGCAAATTGTTTGTGCGTCCTTATGCCCAGAGTCGATGCTGGTGTTGCGGTTACGGGTTCGTTAAGACGGGTGTTGGACAACGCCGAACAACAAAGTAAAACGTTGAATTGTAAACATTTTGTAGTCATCTGAGAGCATTTTCATCGCGGACTTCGCCTCCTCGCGTGTTACTTTACATCGCACCTCCGAACTTTCTAGCTCTCGGTGAAAATGGCTGACCCAATCGGCGACCTGGAGGCGACAAAAATTGACCTGACGCATCAGGAAATGGACCGCCTGGTGACTGAGCTAGAACATATTTGGCAGGCGTTCACAGTGGGGGTGGACGGACCAACGGGCGTGGAATGGCTGCCGGTCGCTGGAATTGGTGAAGCGCTGCGGGAGGACCTGGGATATGAGGACATGCCGGAGTAAGTATTGGAAGCTTCTAGGAGATGATTATGTCGGCAACAAATTTTATGCCGGTTGTGGTGCTGTCGGGCAACGGCGGCGGCACGCTTGCCTCACCGCTTTCTGGAGCTGCCCGCTCATACCCGGCCCGCCCCCTGTCCAACCCCCTTCCCGCTCCAAGCGCTGAGGACATCATACCCCGTCACAAAGAACGCTGCATGCCCTGCCCATGCTTGGCAATCCGCCTGCGCGGCCCGGCGTGGCTCGCCTCCCCTTCAACCCTCACACGCGCTTCAGCACCTTCCGCCGTCCGACACCGTCGTACGCCATCCGTCCGCCATTCTGCTCGCTCTAACTATACCCCCTCCACCGACTTAACTCACCTGTCGCATGTAAAGGCGATCAGCGTTTGATGTGGGTCACGGCGCCACCTTGCGCGCGCATTTTCGTAATTCCAAACCGTTCGCCGACCTCCACCCTGCTGCCAGGCAAGATGCCGTGCCTCACTGTAGGTTTCTCCTCCCTCTCCAGGGGTTCTCCTCCCTCTCCATCCAGCCTCCCTCCCTCCCTCCCCCGGCCGCCCGCCTCGTCCTGCTCCTGCCCCTGACCCCGGCCTCTCCGCCCACAGGTTCGAGGACGCCCTCGGAGGCACCTTCAGCGACTTCCTGGACAAGCTGCCCCGCATCGTGAAGAAGGAGCAGGAAGGGCGGCTCTACTTCCAGGTTTGTGGGGGGGGGCCGCCGCAGCCGGTGGGGCTGCTCGCGCACCGACCGCGGCGCGGCGGGCGCAACCGCGCGCGCGCCGGTCGGTGCACCCATCTGGCGGATGTGCTGTGATGGTCCCCGTTGCTCTATCCCCGATGCACCCCGTGATCAGGGCGGATGCGGCGATGTGGCGTATGGGGTATGGGGTACGCCGTCGACCCAGCCCCCATCACCTGACAAGGGCACTGGCACACCTTCCCAGTCCCCACCGTCACGGCACTGACAGCCGCCGCGGTGCAGGTGCGGAGGGAGCTCTGCCATGGATCTGGATCTGGAATTCTGGATCTGAAATTCTGGATCCATATTCTGCGCTCCAATAGGGCTCGACTGCTGAGCTCCTCGTCGCCGGCCGCCCGCCACCCACCGGCCCGCCCGCCCGCCTCCAGATCCTTCCTGAGCCGCCCCGGGAGCAGTGGCGGGCCACCCGCCAGACCCTGACCATCCAGAACCGCAACGACCTGTGGCGGCTGTGCCTCAAGTCGCCGCACGCCCGCGTGGAGATCCCCGAGCTGGAGTTCGAGATCTCGGCCGATGGTGGGTCCAAGGATGCTCCACCACCCTCCAGAGGGTGCGGGGCCTTCTCTCACCACTTCACCGTCCGTGTTGCATTGCATGAGAAGGAGGGAAAGAAGGAGGAGCAGGAGGAGGATGGATTTGTGTTTTGCTGCTGCCGCTTCGCAGTGGTGGTGGCCGTGGTGACATGGACTCCCCGAAGTGCCTTGCGGCATGGGCGGGTGGGTGGGTGCGACCTGCCCTGCCCTGCCCGCGACCGGCGGCGTTTCCTGCTGGTCGTGGAGCCTCCTAGCTGGGGTCACCGCGTACGCCTGCGCCGCCTGCAGCAGTCGGTCCCCTCCGACCCATCCCTCAGCCGCTTCCGACATGACCGTGCTGGGCCGCCCTCCTGACCCCGTCTCCCCCCCCCCCAATCCACCCCCCAACCCCACCTGCCCGACCCAGGCAAGAAGCATATCGACTCGATATACAACCACATCGCCCAGGTGATGTTGGAGAGGGGGGCGGTGATGATGGAGGGGGGCGGTGATGAGGAGCGGTGATGGAGAGGGGGGCGGTGATGGAGAGGGGGGCGGTGATGGAGAGGGGGCGGTGATGGGAGGGGGGCGGTGATGGAGAGGGGGGCGGTGATGGAGAGGGGGGCGGTGATGGAGAGGGGGCGGTGATGGAGAGGGGGGCGGTGATGGTGGAGGGGGGCGGTGATGATGGAGGGGGGCGGTGATGAGGGGCGGTGATGGAGAGGGGGCGGTGATGGAGAGGGGGGCGGTGATGGTGGAGGGGGGCGGTGATGATGGAGGGGGGCGGTGATGAGGGGCGGTGATGGAGAGGGGGCGGTGATGGAGAGGGGGCGGTGATGGAGAGGGGGGCGGTGATGATGGAGGGGGCGGTGATGGAGAGGGGGGCGGTGATGATGAGGGGGGCGGTGATGATGGAGGGGGGCGGTGATGGAGAGGGGGGCGGTGATGGAGAGGGGGGCGGTGACGGACAGGGGGGCGGTGATGGAGAGGGGGCGGTGATGGAGAGGGGGGCGGTGATGGAGAGGGGGCGGTGATGGAGAGGGGGCGGTGATGGAGAGGGGGGCGGTGATGATGGAGGGGGGCGGTAATGGAGAGGGGGGCGGTGATGGAGAGGGGGCCGGTGATGGAGAGGGGGGCGGTGATGGAGAGGGGGGCGGTGATGGAGAGGGGGCCGGTGAGGAAGAGGCGGGCGGTGATGAAGAGGGGGGCGGTGATGAAGAGGGGGCGGTGATGAGGGGCGGTGATGAGGGGCGGCGATGAGGGGCGGCGATGAGGGGCGGCGATGCTTGGGACGTGCAGTGTGGCGGGGCCGGCGCTCGGAGGGCATGGGAAGGAGAGGTTGGGCTTTGGGAGGGCGCCGGATGGGCCCCGTGCATTCCCCCGCCCGCCAGGTGGGGTTCGAAACGAACAACAACGGCCTCCCTCCCTCCCTCTTTCCGGCCTCCAGCCTCCGTCGGGCGGGGTTCTCGCCGACACACACACGATCCATCGAATGCCGTTTCCGTGTACGGTTCTGCCTGGGTGGTTCCCCTCCCTCACCCACCGCACGGCAGCGAAATCCTCATCGTGTACCGCCGGTCCCCCACCCCAGGCCATCTTCAACCTGGGCAACTACGTCAGCTCCACCCGCGGCTCCATGCCCCCGGACACCGCCGCCCGCATCATGGAGACGGTGGAGCAGCTCAACGTGCTACTGGACGTGGAGAAGCCCTGGACCTGGATCCTGCACGACCCCTCGGGCACGTCCGTCATAAAGCCCGCGGAGGGGGTCCTGGTGGACGACGTGTAGCGGCAATGCGGCATGGGCGTGCGGTGTGGGGCGGATGGGGAGGGGCGGCGCGGCGCGGCGGGGACCAGTAGGGCGTGTGACAGGAGGGAGGGCATAGGAGTCATGGGGCTGAAACTCCTACCTGCCGTAGCTGGGCGTGTGTGCGAGGGACTGCGAGAGGGACTGCGAGAGGAGAGCGACGGAGAGATTTCGGAAGAGGGCTTGGAAAGAGAGATGGGAGGGTATATTGAAAGAGAGCGTATGATGGGAGAGATATGTAATGAAGGCGGAGGTGGGGAGGGAGAGTTCTGCGGGCCCGCCGGTGCGCGCCGGATGGATGGCGACCCAGGGGGTGGGGGTGGGAGTGGGGCGAGCCCTCCGCAGCCCCAAGGTGGGGCATCCCCGTGCGCGGGAGGGCTGCGGGCGCGGCCTCAGAGGGCTGCAGGTGGATTGATGACCGCCCGGGACAACTAGACAACTGCTGCCTGTTCAGGGACTCCTCCTAGGGTTATCATGCCACAGTGGGACCTCCCCCCCCCCCAAGCGGGCCGCAGCCATGACAGCCGCAGCCTCCCCCACTACACACGCTGGAAAGGCGAATCCGGGCCACCGTGGCGCACCGGACCTCCTGCGGGGGTTCCGCTGTCTTGATGGACGCAAGGAATGGATGAGCTTCAGGGGTGAGGGGGGTGGACCTACCTCTGCTGCACCCAGATCTGATCCGGTCAGACGCATCATGACACATCATGACACATCACGACACATCATGACACATCACGACACATCATGACACATCATGACACATCATGACACATCACGACACATCATGACACATCACGACGCGCGCCAGTGGCTGCGGTGGGCCCTCGTGAGGGATGCTCGCCGTGACATCAGAAGCTTGACATCGAGAGGAGAGGATCCGGGGTCAGGGGCAGAGTCAGGGTCAGACCCCGGGGCGTGTCCCTACCCGGGGTTGCGAGGCGGTGCGTGGGCGCGTTGCCCCCTTGCCGATTAGGGGGTGGGGCGCCTGGTGGCATTACCCGACACGATCCCACCAGTAGGGGTGGGAGGGGAGGTGTGTGTGAGGGTGGGGGGAAAAGGGGGGCCGCGATCAGGGGAGTTTGGGGCGGGAAGGTAGCTCCGCCATGGAGATCAGGCGAAGCGGGTGGGAAGGGCGATCCGCGAGGTTGGGGTGGGAGTAAGGGCGCCCGGGCGGTGTGCACTTGGGATGGAGGGGTGTTGGCCCGGGCAGATGGGCCGTGAAGACGTGGGGGCCCGGGGGTGAGGGGAGCTCTCTGGTGCGCGTTCCTGGCAGGTTGCATGGCGCAACGGCGGTACACGGGAAGCCGCCACGGTGCGTCCTCGCTAACTGGCAAGGGGGCTGATGGCTGATGTGCGAGCGCTCGCACCGAGGGTTCGAGCAGGCGGCGCGGACACCTCGGGGTTGACGTCTAGGGTTCTCAGGAAGTGGGGTTCGGTCTGACATGGCCTTCACTTCCACGACAGTTGGCGGGCAGGCTGACAGTGGATGGTCTTCGCGCAGCGAGGAACAGGTCGGAGGAGCAGCCGTGTGAGTGGGCAAGCTGTGATCGGTGGCAAGGCGGAGCACGGCACGTGATGCACGGCATCGCCGGCGAAGGTTGCGTCGGCGACTGACCTGCGGCTCTCCTTGCTTCGCTTCGCAAGGTCAGTCGCAACCCCATCATTTCTGCAACGACGTAGCTTTGACTTCACGGTGGAAGTCGGCGCTCATCATCGGCTATGACTCCACGGTGGAAGTCGACGCTACGACGGAAGTTGATACTACGACCGTTGGCGCGTCCACGTACAATCACAGGGCTTGACAGTTGGGAAATTCGCCTATTAGCATCCATGTGTGGGACTGGAGACGTACCAGGTTTGGGACATGAGGCGGAGGTAAGAGAAAATTAGCTATTATAAGTGTCAGCAGCAGTCCTCTTCGTCACAATTCCAAGGCCTGTGCCTGTTGCTTACGGAGAGATGATAACGATTGATATGCGCCCTCCACATTAGGAACGCACGAGGCAGGGTGGCAGTAGCGGGTGCGGTACGGTCACCACTCACCAGCCGTGTGAGCCCTTTCCTGAACACTTTTCACGAACATCAAATCAAATTTTTGAATCTTTTCTGCACAACGCTCATGTTCTCTGTCAGAACATTACGACCTATTGGATACCAATGCGTACGACACATACGGTCGATATGACTTCCACTCAACTGCGCCGCTGTGTGCTGACTTTTTGCTGACCATTACTTCTTTTATAACCAGTTCCACATCAATTCATGCATGTCATGCGTCTTTACGTGTGTCACACTTTGCCGGAGCTGTCTTGGACAATTTCGCCTGACCAAGTTGCCGCATAAATTGATCATTTATAACTCCAGATGCATCTCCTAGCATGTTTTTCGCACTGTGTCCGGCCGTTTGGAAGTATAGACCACGAGACCAAGGATGGTGGTCCCTCACCAGTTCCTCCGCCACCGCCAATTATGGGTGAGTGTAGCATAACCTTAGAACTGGAATTGTGGGGAATTTTAGGTGTCAATGGAGAGGTGGTAGCAAGCGCCGGAAGTGCGGAGCAGTGCCGCGTTGGTCGTTACGGTGGTTTGCAATGGGTTTCGCTCACAAACCACTTTTTTGCGTTCTCTTGCACCTCTATGCTCAAATATCAGAAAGTTGCGCCAGCGAGGCATTGACAAACACCGGACCTGTCCATATTCTGAGCGTGGACTCACAGCCATGGAGAGTGGCCAGCCCTCAGGCAAGTGCACAGTCTCGCGTTGACTTGTCTTCAGCTTATTTTTAAATGTGTTGTTAAGGTAGCTCGCCTTTACCGTTCAATAAACTATGCCTTTGGACGCCTGTGCAGGACCAGTCTTTGCTGTCGCAGTTGAGTCCCGGAAGCCTCCGTCCCCTGACGTGGCTCGGGGAAGGAGCTTACGGCTGTGTCGAACTCTGCCGCGTTTCCGTTTCCGTTCCGATAACTCCTCGCGATGAGGATTCCCCCGTGGGCCAACGAGACCCTGCCCAGCAGCCACTCAGCTCGAATGCGGCCGGCGAGTGCAGCGCCGTCTCCCATCACACGCTTGACAGCTGTGACGACCGCGCTTCCGGGCTACGTCCCACACCCAGAGCGGAGGCAGTCGGGCTCAGCACTAGCAGCATTATTCCCGCTGCAGCAGCAGCCACGATAGCCAGTGAAGCTGCTGCCGCCACCATCATCACCACAACCACCACGACCGCCTCGGAGGCCATGCTCTCACCCAGGGAACGGGTGGTCATCCGACCCGGCCGCTTCTCAGTCAACCGACTGCGCATGTCACCGCAGTCGCACGACCCGCCCGGGCCACAGCCCTGCGCCACACCGCAGCGGACGCCCCCAGGCTACCTGACCCGCCTGCACCTCCACAGCCGCCACCGACCACCCTCAGGCTCCAGCGGCGCAACCGCAGCCGCAGCGGGCTGCAACGGCGCCGCTGGTGGTGCCAGCCCCAACCTGACCGCAGCCGCCAGCCCCGGCGCCGCCTCCGGCGGCTGGCCCGCCACTCCCTCTTCTGCCGGGACGGGGCGTGGACCCACAGACGCGGCCAACGGCGCAGTGGTCAGTGGAGTGGCGGCCTTCTACCCCCGGCAGCGCAGCTCCGGATCCACCACCACCGCCCTCACCGCCGCGACCCAGTCTGCCCCGCCGTCCGCCAGGTCGCCGGGCGGTCATACCCCATCGCAGCCGCCGCCGGCCGCCTCGTCGCCCCATCCCAACCCCAGCCACACAGCCGCCGCCGCAACAGCCGCAGCGGTGCTCTCCAACGAGCTCGTGGTGGCGGTGAAGCGAGTGGGCTACCGGGGCCCCGGAGCCAGGTCCAACGGCGGCGGCGTCCGGGAGCCCGACGGCTGCGCCGCCGGCTGCACTGGCGGCGCCGTTGGCCGCGGGCGGGCCGGCAACGGCCCCAGCCGCACGCGGCTAAACCGCATGCAGGCCATTGAGCTGCTGCAGCTGGCGCGTTGCCGCGAGTGTCCCTTCATCGTGCGAGTGTTTGGCTGCGTGCCGGATGACCCCAGGGCGCCGGCGGTGGGAGCGGGCGCGGCGGGGACGGCATCGGGGGCGGGCGTGCCGACTGCAAAGCAGTCCCCGCGGCCGTCGAAGCTGTCGCCGCGGCGGCCGGCCGGCGGGGCTTCCTCGTCGTCTTCGCCGTCGTGTCGCATCGTGATGGAGTGGGCTGAGGGCGGAGACCTGGGCTCGCTGCTCAAGGTGGGTGGTTGCGTGACGGCTTCGGCGGACGGTTGATGTGTGAAGAGATGAGTTGGGCTGGACGGATAGAGCTGGGGACGGACGGGCACGGTTGTCTACGTGGGACTGGAACCCATCCTTGGCCAGGACTGCCAGGGCAAATTATTCATCCCTGCCGGGGGAAGACTACCCCCCTGCCCACTGCCCGCCCATGTGCGCACTTGAGAGCGTCAGCGCATCCGTGGGCGAAAACCCCCACGTTGTGATGGTCCGTGGATTCGTCCGGCACCGTGCCGGCCTTGTGCTTCCGTCTTACCCCAACGACCCCACTGCCCGGTGTTTTAGGTCCCACCCGATGTGTTACGTTCTATCCAGTGTTTTATGTTCCACCCGGATTTAAGGTTTTCACCCTCCCTGGGGCCCAATGGGGATTTGTTTCATGTGTCTCCTCAATTCCTCTTTCTCCTGCTCCCCGTAGACGCTGTCGGCGCGGCGGGGGCCCTGCAGCGACCCCTCCCGGGAGCGCCTGCTGATGAGCGAGGCCTCCGCCCGCTTCTACATGGCCTGCCTGCTGGAGGCGCTCCGCTTCCTGCACGGCAAGATGCTGCTGCACAGAGGTGGGGGCCAGGGCGGAATCGGGAGGGTGCTGTGACGTGATGTGCTGGTGTTGTGGGGTGGGGGCACCCCAGGAGCGGAACCCTAAAGCAGCGGCAGCGAGGTCTTTTGCATCAGTGGGGGCAAGGGGAGGAGAGGGGAGGTGGCGCATGAGCCGTGTGCACGTATAGATGCGCAGAGCAGCCACAACCACGGCTTCCGGAAACGGCGCACGGCGCCAGGGAGGTGTGGGCACGCTTGGGTGTCAGGATGCCGGATGGGGCCGCCAGCACTGCCGGAAAGCCTCCAGGAATGATAATTGATGTGGGTTGCGTCTTGCGCGCCCCGCCCCGCCGCGCCTCCCCACCGGCGCCCGGCATCGATTGGCCCTCCCCGCAGACGTCAAGCCCGCCAACCTCTTGCTCACCTCGGACGGGCGCGCCAAGCTGGGCGACCTGGGCATGGTGTGCCACCTGGACCGGGACGGAATGGCGGCGGGCAGGGCGGGGACGCCCAACTACATGGTGAGGCGAAGGGAGCCCTGCCTGGGCGCCGGGGCTAGGGGCCTAGGGGGCTGGGCCGCTGAACCCGTCGTTGCGTCATCAAACCGCCGAACCCAAGGCAGCAACCGATGTGGGTCGCACCGCCGGAGTGTGTGGGTCGGCGCAGGTGTCCACTCTGTTCCTTGTTCTGTCCGTTGTGGTGGTGATTGCGCTGCAGCGATGCATGTCGATACGGGTGTATCGACACGTATCGCTGCATGGCAATCGATATCGATTCGGACCATCAAGCAGCGTAGCACTGCCCACCTACCTTGCTCACTCACCATCGGCCGCACCATTCAGCCGCACCCAGCTAGCCACCCAGCCAGGCAGAGACAGACGGGCGTGCGTCCGCGCCGTGATCTGCCCCGCCCATCCGGGGTCCGTGTGTCACCCTCCCTGCCGACAGGCCCCCGAGGTGTGGGCCTACGGAACAGGGCCCAGGTTCTCCAGCTACGGCGCCAACGCGGATCTCTGGAGCGCGGGAGTGCTGCTGCACGAGCTCCTCACGGGGCACCTGCCGGCGGTGCGTCTTTGGGGCGGGGTGAGGGCAGCAGGGCCTGGGGATGCGGCACCTGCTTTGCGGTGCGGTTGCTTGCACATGGTGTGTGGCGCGTGATTGACAGTAGAGAGCGAGGTTTCAGCCACCTTGGGCAGCTTGCGCCGTCTAATTGCCTGCGGAATGAATTTGACGCATCTTTTGTGCTATGGGCAGGTGGCGTTACTGAGTAAACCGCTGGCCCGGAACCGGAACCCGAAACATGGGCGCCTGCCACACTTTACCGCCCCGCCCTGTCCTCTTGCACCTGGTCACCCGCAGAACCATCCGGACGAGTACCTCAAACGCAACTGGACGTTTGTGCCCCGCCACGCGGCCTTCAGCCCGGAGCTTCGGGACCTGCTGACCCGCCTGCTCACGCCGCGGCCCCGCCGCCGACCCCAGAGCTGCGCCGATGTGGTGGCGCACCCCTGGTTCGAGGGATTCGACTGGAAGGGACTCCGGGACGGCACCCTGCCGGCGCCCTATGTGCCCGCCGCGCACCGCCCGCCGGGCAGCGGCGCTGCCGCCGCGGTCACGGCGCGGCTGCGCCCGTCCGCGGGTGCGGCCGTAACGGCGGTCGGGGCCAGCGGCGCCCCTGCCGGCCCGTCGATCCGCGGCACTGCAGGCGAGCTGATGCCGCCGCTGCTTGAGGAGAACGGGCCGCATGCCACCAGCGCCACAGAGGGCGAAAGCGCCGTCGTGGGGGCTGCCGGCGCCGTCAGTCTGCTAGCGGGCCGCAACAACCACAGCGGCAGCGCGGGGCCACAGTCCGGTCTCGCAACCGCAGCGGCGCCGGCGGACCCCACGGCTCCCGTTCAGGCGACAGACAGTCGGCGGAACGACGGACAGCGGGCCGCCGCGGGTTCGGGTCCGGTCCAGGATGCGGCTGCTGGCGACGGCGGCGAAGCTTCTTCAGCGGCAGCAGCAGCAGGGACGGCGGATGCGGCAGCGCCCTCGAGCAGGATTCTGCCGATGTCGGTGTGGCGGTCTCTCGGCTGGTCCACGGCAGCCAGTTCGCGGCCCGGGTCGGGTGTGCTAGGCCCGGGGGTTCCGTCTGCGCCCGCCTCCACTGTGTCACTGTCAGTGTCGGCGTCCGCGGGCGCCGTCGCGCCGTCGCGATCTGGCTGGCCGCGCCGCGGCGCGTCCCACGGGTCGGCGGGCTCTGGGTGCGGCAGCGGCGGCAGCGCGGCGGCCGCCGGGGGGGCCGGAGGCGGCGGCTTCGGTTTCATCGGTGCCGCGCTGGCGATGGCGCTGTCGCCCCTGACCGGCAGTCCGAAACCAGCATCTGCCTCAGTCGCCGTGACGGGAGCCGGGGCCGCTGCGCCCGTCCACACTGCCGCCGGCAGCGCCGCCAGCGGCGATGGCGTGAACGGTGCATCGGCCTCGGCGCCCGGTCCCAGTGAGGGGGACCAGGTCGCGCCCGTCACGCCCGCTGGCACTGCGGGCGTTGTCGCCGCCGCCGTCGCCGTCGCCGACGCCGCGGCTTGTGGCAATGGCGGCCGCCGTGGTTGCAAGGACGACAACGAGGACGAGGACCGCGGCGACCCACGCCGCGGCGAGGTCGCGGAGCCGGGCGCCCGATGCGCCTTCGTCGTCCTGAACGCCGCCTCCACCAAAAGCTGCGACTGCAACGCGCTTCTCCTCCGCTGCGGCGCGACCGCTGACACGGCTTCAGCGACCGTATCCGCCAGCGATTGCGCCTTCGTGCCGCGCAGTGACAGTGCCTTGCGCTGGACTGGCGCGCTGGGCGAGGGCCGGGGTGGCGAGGGTCTGCGGCGGGACTCCTCTCGCCGGCTCAGCTCAGCGGGCGCCAGCCTCGCGGCGGCGTCCTACGACTCGCTGCAGCCGCCCCTTCCGGCCACGTCCTCGCTCGAGGCCCCGTCGGGACCCGGGGCCAGGCAGCCGCCAGGCGTCCTCCCTGACCCCTCCGCGGCGCCGCAGCCCGCACCCCCTCCCAGCGGGCACCGCCACCGGCCGCGCGGCCTGTCCTCCGCGGGGGCGCTTGCTTGCAGCGGCGGCGCAGCGCCGACAGCCCCGGCGGTGTTGGGCAGTGGCGGTGGCCTGGCCGGGTTTTGGAGGCAGCCGAAGCCGGAGGCGCCACAAGCGGCGGCGCCGGCATCTGCGCTGTCCCTAGTAGGCGCGCTGGCGTCCCTTCAGCAGCACGTGCTGGCGGTTGGACCCACGGGTCGGCGAGCAGGCTCCCTGGGGTGGGTGCAGCAGCGCCTGGCAGCCGCCGCCGCGCTGGCGGTCACGCTACCGGACCAGCTGCAGTCCGCGGCGGTGGCGGCAGCGGCGGCGGGCGCTGGCGGCGCCGCACGCGCCAGGGCGGCGGCGGCGGCTGCGGTGGGGCGGGTGTGCAAGTCTGAGGGCGGCGCGGCCGCCGGCGCTGACGCCGCCGCCGCGGCTGGTGACGTCCACGCCAGTGCGGCGATGGTCAGCGACGCAGCCGCCGTGCAGCGCACCCCGTGGGTCAGTGCGGCGGTGGGTGCGGCGGTGGCAAACGGCAACAGCAGCCCCGGTCCCACTAGCGGTGCATCCGAGCCCGTGGCAGTGGACACGACCAACTCGGCCGCGACCCACGGGTCCGTTGCGCCGCCGCGCGCGCTGTCCCTGTCAACCACACCCGACAGTCCTGACCGCAACGATGGTGCCCGTTCTGCCTGCTGCGCGCAAACACGCAACGGTGCTGCGGGACGTGCTGCGATGGCGGCGGTGCGCAGCAGCAGCACTGAATGGCTGCGGGCCGCGACGCTTCGGAGCGCAACCGCGGGTGGGACTCGTGGAGGTCGTGTGGGACGCCACAGCGGCGTGGACAATGACGGCGGTGCCCGACCTGCGTCATCGCCGTCGATGCTCCGGCAGCCGCTCCCTCAGCCGCCACAGCACCAGCAGCAGCATCACTGGCTGCAGCAGCCAGACGACCTGTCGGTTCTGGCCCGGGACGGCTCCGATGCCGCCACCGTGGTGGTGCGTGTCTGCGCTAGCGGCGGCGGCGGCGGCAGTGGCAGTGAGTACATCGGGACGGGGGCCGGCCCCGCCGAGAAGCTGGCGGCGGTGCCGTGCGTCGCCAAGGCGCAGGAAGCCGCACCGGCGGGGGCGGCAGCGGAGGTGCCGCGGCGGGGCGCCGCAGCCTGCACTGACCGCCAGGGCGGCGGCGCTCCCCGGAGTTTCTCCTGCTGTGAGGTGGCCATGTGTTGTGCGGGGGGCGGAAGCACGGACGGAGCGGACCCGTCACTCGCACAACACAGGGATCTGGCGCGAGCGATCCCGTCGCGCCCAACGTCCGGTCCACATGTCTTGGCCGCGTCGTATGTCTGCGCCTCAGCCGCCGCGGCCCCCAGGGCTGCTGCCGCCAGCGTCGTCGCGACCACGGAGGTGGCCTCGGTTCCGGCGGACGAGCCCACCGCAGCGCTTCCCGCGCTGCCGCACCCCCGGGCGCCTTTGGCAGGGTCCGCCGCAGACGCGCCGCCTGGCCCCCACAGGCGCACCGCCTCGTTTGCTTTTGACCCGCTGGATCAGGTCCGGCCCACGGGTCAGTCGTCAAGCTCCCCGTCCGCGTCGTCGCCCTCGTCATTCACGCAGCCGCGCGTCGTCGTCCGGAGCCACGCCCGCAGCCACAGCTTCCATTTCGACGTGGGGGGCCTAGCGTCGGCGGGGCTGCCGCTCAGTGGAAGCCCGGTGCTGACAGCGCGGGCCGCCACGGCCACGGCAGGTAGCCGTGGCACCCCGCGGAGGCGCGAGGCCGGCCGGCGTGTCCAGGGCGCAGCGGCGGTGCGGGCTTCAGCAGTGGGCGGGTGTATGGCGCCCCTGCAGCCGCGGCACCACCGACACGCGCTACACACGGGGGAGGCCGCGCTGCTGCTGTACATGGCGTGTGTGGTGATGGTCATAATGGCGTGGGCGGTCGCTCGGCACTGAGGTGACGCGATTTGAGCTCTTGGTGAGTGTTGAGGGGTTCCGACGGACCTCACCGGTCTGCGGTTCTGATGCGGTGGCCGGACGATGATGTCACCGGCATTGCGTGGCCGCCGCCACCGTGAGCGTTGAGGGATTCCGACGCCCGCGCGGAGGGTCGCACGATGATGGCAGGGGCTGTGGCGGATGGATTCGGTGCCCCGCCCGGGCGTGAAGCGGGCGTGGCCGCACAGAACCGCCGGACACTGACAGACTTGCTGTTGGGTCTTTGTTTGGGGAGGCAGGACAGCTTCCATCAGGGGCGTCCGTCCACCTCACCTGTGAGCGCGCCAGCTGTGTGTTTAGAATTGCAACCCGCCAGCTGTGTGTGTGCACGTGCAAGAAACAGTGAGAGCAAGTGCTCTGGAGAGTTAGGAACCCTGGGTGAGCACGACGAGTCTTTATTCTATGTCCCCATCCTTGTGAGCAAGTCACAGCAATCTGTATTCTACGTCTGCATTGCATGTCACAAAGCTTGTGGGTAGGAAGCCAGGAACGAGGTTCGACAGCAGCGGTGCGGCGCGCGCGCGCGTGTGTGTGCACGCGATACACGGCGCGCGCGCCTAGAGGTTGGGAATTGTTGTTTGCTCACATCCGAGTCCCTGGGTCGCAAATGTGCTAGGTATGGGTATGCTACATTACAGATTCTACGTGAGGTTGAGTAGCCAGCTGCATTGGGACGTTGGGTGGACGTGTACGCAATTTTGCCCGCACGTTGTGGGTCGTACTTGGGTGCTGTTGCACCATAGGACGTGCGGAACTACCGTGTGCCCCGGAGAAGGTTTCAGTTGGAGGCTGCGGTTGTTTCACTCTTAAGGGTGGGGACGGGGGATGCATGCATGACACTTTACCACGCGCGCGGCTTTCGTGCGGGCTGGGGGCTACATGGAACGGAACTCGCAGCTTTGGCGGCAGCTTGCCTGCTCGGAAACCGGTCATGAGTTGGCGTTCCACGTCGCTCAGAATGTAGATGTGGGCGTGTGGCGTGGGAGGCCATGCGGCAGGACCCCGCCATGTGGGCCCGCCCACCTGAGGGGGTTATAATGAAACCCTCCAGACACGCCCACCTGAGAGGGACCCATCCTGTGCTTCCCGGTGCATCGCTCCAGCCAGCCAGGCTGGCCATGTACGGGGCGGTTATCAGGTACCAGTAATACGGCTGGGGGATCGGGTCTTTGTTGCTGAGGGGCTGCGCTTGCAAAGAGGCACGCGCGCTGCAGGCACTCACCCATGTAGGTCTCTAGGCACGCCGACGTGCCGCTGCTGTGTTGCTGGCGGGGGCATTCTCCGTAAGCCCGATGTGTGTTTAACAAGAAGCCCGATGTGTGTGTTTCTCAGACAGGCAGAACAGGAATGCGTGATGCGTGACATGCAAGTGGCCGAAAGCCCGATTGTGAGTGTGTGTATGTGTGTATTTAAAAAAGAGACCCAAGCCCAAAGTACTGATGTGTGTGCGTGTGTTCTTACGTCTGGGATGCGGCTGCGGTTCGCATGGGAGTTTCCGCGACATCCGACGTCCGTTTACGTGTACCCCTGGCCTGCCTCGAACTGCCTTGAACTGCGTTGGGCGCGAGTCGGCAACACTCGCCCGTCCTCACTGTGGACATATTGGGACTGCGGTAGGGACTGCGCTGCGCAGCCCCGCGTGCTTCAGTCCCTGCCAGAGATGCCAGGGGTTGGTGCCAGGGAGTGGTGCCAGGGAGTGGTGCCAGGGAGTGAAGACTGGCGAGCAAGAGAAGGATGCTGTGCCCCTAGGGTGGCCCTTGGCTTGCCGCGCCCCGGTGCGCCCCTGGAGAGGGGGAATAATCCGCCAGGGGCGCTCAAGGCCAGGAGCGGCAGGTGCTGTCGTCACGGGGCCGCACAGCTCCGCCCTGACCCGCTGTGACAGAGGCGCGCGTCCCCAACTGCGGTTTGGGATTCGCTGCGTCCGCGGACTGCTGACGTTGCTGGGGGCCCTCACGCCGCAGCTTGTGTGAGCGGGCCATGGCTGGCGACGGCAAGGGGTTCACCCTGCACGCAAAAAGGTTGATTCCTGATTCTACAGCGACTGTTGACGACGACGGGGTGCGGTCGCCGCAGGCGTCGGATTTGACGAGGTGGGATTTGAGACGAGGTGGGATTTGAAACGAGGTGGGAGTGACGGTCCCTCCCATCCCGGACCCCGGACACGGGGTGCAGCTGCAAATCTGGCCCGCCAGCACGCATCGGCCGTTGGGCGGATGCGCGTCGGCTGCCTCTAGGTGCGGCGCTTGCCAGGTAGCGAATAGGCAAAGGGCGCGGCATGGAGGCTGATGATGGCTGTAGGGCAATGGTGCTGAAGGCATGATGATTGCGCATGCCGGTGATGAGATCAAAGCATTTTGTGGAGCGCGCTGCCGGTGACGGCGCGTGCCGTTGTCACCCGAGTTTACAGAGAAGCGCAGAGCACTGCATTGTGCGTGTCTTGCTGCCCACCGTAACGTGCATTCGCGACGGCTCTTTCTTTTTGGTGCATTGCGGTGTTTCTCCTTTTCCATGACTGATGAAGGAAGTTTCCATGTATTTCGCTGCCATCCCCGGCGGCGACGGCGAGAAGACGGGCGCGTGAGGACGAATGGTTGGCACTGCACCTCTGCGTACCGTGTGTGTGTGTGTGGTTCCGTCGGTGAGGCGGCAGCAAGCGGTACCGACGATAACCTGGCTGGGGTTCGGTTTGGACCGTCTGGGGCCATGCCGCAGGCTACCGTCACTTTCGACGCGGCTCAGGTAGGGCCCCTGGCGCATGACCCGGTGGTGCATCTTGTTTAACCAGTAGGATTGCGCGCAGGCATGTGGCGTGCTCGTCCCGCGATGTTGTTTATACATGGTGAGATTGAGCGGTGTAGTGTTGTCGCTTCAGGGTTTCATCGCTCAAGCGGACAGATACGGTACCTGCACGGAGATCCCAGGTAATATCATCAAGCGTAAGGTAGCACCCTCAAACAGGGCGTTCCACCTTCCAACTGCGACATCAAGGAAGCACCGCTGCACTGCACCATCCCTGTACTGCACCATAACGGGCGGTACATACAAGACCCTCCGCCAACCGGATACGGCAGGTTGACGCTGAATGAACACAAGACGCCAGGCCGAGCCTTCCGACATCAACCTCATCGGGGCCTGCAGTGCTGCAATAGCAAAGCTCTGCAGCCCCCCCCTACACCCGCACAGACACATACCGCGCGGATGTCACGCACGCACATCGTGGTGGTGTGAGGCGTCCGTGCGGCCCCACCAGACAGCAGAGAGCAGACCCGCACCAGCCTGGAGCAGCGCACCCAAAAGCGCGTCAGAAAGGCAGCGTTCTTCCGCCACCGCAACCTTCCTATCTGTTGCGTAACGGATTGGGACTGGGACACTGGGTACACAATTTACGCATACGGACGCCCGTTGGGCAATAATGCCCTGGGGCCCATCACATAGCCCGCACTCCCGCCCTGCGTGCCGAATAATCCACATATACCGCGACATGCTCCCTTGGATGGATGGGATCTTGAAATGTCGCATCCTCGCGTCGAAAGTCCTGGTCCCACCGCGGCCGCAAACACGCCTCCATCACATCAAACCCGACTGGACGCCCTCTCCCTCCACACCCGGACCTGCGGTCGGGGCCCCCAGTGTCCTGCCCCCCTGCTCTCCGTCGGCCGCCTTGTGGTGGGTGTGCTTGCAGCCGTAGCTGCAGTGCGGCAGTCCGAGGACCGTCAGTCACCTCGCACCCGCACCTCGCACCCGCACCCGCAACAGTGCCGCGAGGGGGCGCCGACGCGCCTGACCGCCTGACGGCATCTCCACGGACCCAAGCTGCGCCCAAAGAAGTCCCATCCGCAAGAGAAGGCGCGAGACCCCCCTCTTCACACTTGAGCAGGAAGAAGGACGCGCAACTGCGCCAACCCAAACAGCGGTTGCTGGTACTCTCCCACGGGCGACTGCGCGCACCAGGCTGTGGGCATACATGCAGCCCGTGAAACCATAAATACAAAATGTAACCCCCATGGGACAGGAAATGGACAACATCCGGCACCATAAGCCGCGTTTAAGCGCTTGAAAAGCCATGCCATTTGCGTATTATTCAAGGGAATGAACCGCGTACGTGTGTGGACGCACGTCTGTGCGTGTGCGTGTGGTGGAGGATACCCGCCCCGACAGAATCGGTCAAGAATTACCGCACGCACCGATTGCGTGCGTGCAAAAGAAAACTGGGCACCGTATGCGTGGGTGCGTCCGCGCATGTCCATTGTATGTGTTGGCTGCAAACCGAGAGCTGTAGTCTGTGTACCGTACCTGCAGATGATGGCCATGACGAAAAGCCCGCAGCAGCCCCAGCAGCCCACAGCAGCACTGCGCTGGGCCGCTGGACGGCGCACCTCAGCACCTCCCCTTCCGCAAAACGGCCCTAATCCCCAATTATCAGCAACCCACGCTGCGCCCACGCCTTGCCAATCGTCATGCCAATCATGTTTCGTTCCTGAATCCTGCAATGCATGCAACCACGCCCGGCTGGACTTACCAACCCCTGCCTCCTCCGGCCGTTAAAGCCGCAAAATGGAGGACCAGCGCTCAGCTCTCAACCTCACTCACCAAAACACTTCCCGATGCCCTCTACGTTGAAGTTCCCGGCGTCTGTTGGTGGCGGCTCGCTGCAGGCGCAAAGCGCAGCATCGCGACATGGGGAAGTCGGCCAACGATTTTCAACTGCCCATAAAATCGCCTGAGAGGACTGGTGGGTGCTTATAGGGTTTCAGGGTACGTCATGAAAATGCTATTGTGCGCTCGCATCTTCACATTTTTAACCTGCACGCCAGAGCAGCAGCCACATCACTAACAACTACAATAAGACTGGCAGTACGAACGACATCACCACCCACAACAATGACCCTCACGACTACTACAGCAAGAAGAATTCGGCCTGCCGCCTATTCCCGGCAACGGCGAAGGGATTGTCACTCTCTGCGCGTTACCCCAGGCCCAGAGAGCCCCGGTGCATATGCTGCACCTTCCCCACCAGCGCTTCCGCGACCTCAATCACCAGCGACCTGTGAAGGGATGCCGGCTCAAGGTGTGCACGTTCTCACGGCCATCTCCATCCAATACCCATCCATCCATCCATCCATCCATATCCATCCATCCATCCATCCATCCCATATCCATCCATCCATCCATCCATCCATCCATCCATCATCCATCCATCCATCCATCCATCCATCCATCCATCCATCCATCCATCCATCCATCCATCCATCCATCCATCCATCCATCCATCCATCCATCCATCCATCCATCCATCCATCCATCCATCCATCCATCCATCCATCCATCCATCCATCCATCCATCCATCCATCCATCCATCCATCCATCCATCCATCCATCCATCCATCCATCCATCCATCCATCCATCCATCCATCCATCCATCCATCCATCCATCCATCCATCCATCCATCCATCCATCCATCCCCATCCATCCATCCATCCATCCATCCATCCATCCATCCATCCATCCATCCATCCATCCATCCATCCATCCATCCATCCATCCATCCATCCATCCATCCATCCATCCATCCATCCATCCATCCATCCATCCATCCATCCATCCATCCATCCATCCATCCATCCATCCATCCATCCATCCATCCATCCATCCATTCCATCCATCCATCCATCCATCCATCCATCCATCCATCCATCCATCCATCCATCCATCCATCCATCCATCCATCCATCCATCCATCCATCCATCCATCCATTCCATCCATCCATCCATCCATCCATCCATCCATCCATCCATCCATCCATCCATCCATCCATCCATCCATCCATCCATCCATCCATCCATCCATCCATCCATCCATCCATCCATCCATCCATCCATCCATCATCCATCCATCCATCCATCCATCCATCCATCCATCCATCCATTCCATCCATCCATCCATCCATCCATCCATCCATCCATCCATCCATCCATCCATCCATCCATCCATCCATCCATCCATCCATCCATCCATCCATCCATCCATCCATCCATCCATCCATCCATCCATCCCATCCATCCATCCATCCATCCATCCATCCATCCATCCATCCATCCATCCATCCATCCATCCATCCATCCATCCATCCATCCATCCATCCATCCATCCATCCATCCATCCATCCATCCATCCATCCATCCATCCACCATCCACCCCCCCCCCCCCCCCCCCCCCCCCCCCCCCCCCCCCCCCCCCCCCCCCCCCCCCCCCCCCCCCCATCCACCCCCCCCCAACACACACACACGTGCTGCTCCTTTCTCCAATAACACATACACGCGCGCTGATGGCGCAGTGTCCTTTCTCCGAACGCACCCAGTGCTGTCCATGTGACGGTCAATGTCCCGGGCACGCTAGGGTGAAGGCCCGTGTTCCGGGAACGCACGATTAAAGGGGAGAGCGAATGCCGCCAGTGCCGATGGGGTGGCAGGCATCGAGCATAAAAATGCAGATGAATACACACACGTGTTTGGCGCGAGCACGCATCCCGCGAACCATGTTTTATGGGCTGGGCCAGGGGCCGTTGTGTGACATACGGGCATTTTTTCGGGCTTATGTTCGAGGTTGTGTTCTGCATGTCACGCACTCCTGCTCTGCCTGCTTACCAACACACACGTGCTGGCGCGAGCATGTGTAACACACCCTACACACTCCTCCGTGGGAACCGCGCTCCTGACAGCGCCGCTCAAAGTTTGGCGCAATCTTCTACCAGGCACAGGCGATCTGCGCAGGCAGTCGCACCTAGCTCTACAAGGCTCTCCAGCAATGCACGTGCCTCCTCTGCGAAACCCCCTCGCGAATGATCGTCCTTCGCAAATAAACACCAAATGAACGCCCGATGAACTCTTCGGGGCACCCTGCGATGCAAGGACTGTGCGGCCGGCCGGCCGAGGTGCACCTGTGAGCTGCTGCACATAGGATTGCGCCGCAGCGCCGATGCGGTCCGCCCGAACGAATGAAGGCCGATCCCCCGATCCCCCGACAGCACTCCACCGCGCTGAGCCATCGGGTCACCGCAGCTGCAGTGGACCCAGTCCGTGGCGAACCCACTCCGTGTCAGCAAATACGCGCTCTTGCAAAAAATCATCATCACGCTCCTTCTCTCCCTCTGCATGCCCCCCTGCCATCCGCCCTGCGCGGCGCTGCGCGGCGCCGGCCCCCGCCGCGCTGACCTCTGCCCTGTCCTGTCCTGTCCCGCACCGCCGCATGGCTGCCGCCGCATGGCTGCCGCCGCATGGCGCGCCGAGGACGCACCCCTCGGCGTCGCACCCACCCACCTGCCGCCACCCGCACCCAGCGCACCGCTTCGTCCTTCATTCCGGCGCCCGGTCCGCCGCACCACTCAACGCGTCCAGCTCCACTCGGCACGCCACGATGCGGCTGCGCTTGTAGTGAATGAGTCGCAACTTGGAGAACATCAGCGGCGAGCGCTCGGGCGGAGGCGGCGCCTCAGGACCCGTCGAAGCGCCCGGCCGGGGAACCTGATGACATTCCCCCGGCCCCGGGTGAGGTTCCAACTCGTCCCCGGGCCCCACGTCCTCGTACGTCAGCTCCGGCCCCAGCAACGCGTGTGCGCTTGCGGAGGTACCATCCGCGGAGGTCGGCAGCGGCCCCGCTTCGGAACCGACGACGCCACGCAAGCCGGCCCCCTTGGCGGCGTCGGCCGCAGCGGGTACGGCAATGCTGGACGGGGCAGCGCTGGCGCCCGCCGTGCGCCGGCTGACAATCGTGGCTGCTGCCAGGGCGTTGTCGTCCGCCGACTTCCCGACCGCCAGATGCAGTATCAGCGAGGATGGATCTCCCAGATCCGCCTCCGCCTCCGCCTCCGCTTCCGCCTCCGCCTCCGCCTCCGCCTCCGCCTCCGGGTCTGCCTCCCCTTCATGATGTCGTTGCGTCGACTCCAACCCTGGGGATCCCGGCCGGGGCCTCTGACACCGGTCCCGGCTGCGCAGCTCCTGACAGCCGACCTGGGGCCGCCTGTCACCCTCGGACATCTGAATGAGCGGGCGCTGCTGCTGGCTGAGGTCACCCCCCACTGACTGAATCTGGTGTCTCATACTTGCACCGTCCTGCGGCGCGGCGGAGGAGACCGCCATGGCGCGGGCGCCACCGCAAAGGGGCCGCGGGGATGATGGCAGCAGCAGCAGCGACAGCGACAGCGGCGGCGGGTGTGGGCGCGGGTCGGGATGCGGGCGGGCGATCAGCGAGTGCCCGCCCGCTGCTGCGCGCCCGGGCGGCGGTGGCGGGTGCGGGAGCGGGTGCGGGGCCGGGGGCGCCGCCACTGCCACCTCGGCTTTCTTTGTGTCCCCTTGCACGCCACAGCCTAGCGTCAGCTGCAGCACGTTGACGGTCGTGGCGCTGACGCCCCCGGCGCCGCCGACACCGGGGCTGGTGGCATGTGTGGCGCAGGCCGCCGCCGCCGCCGCCGCCGCGGCCGCCGTTGCCATTGCAGCATCCCGGGCGACGCCCCTGGTCCGTGCGGGACGGGAGTCAGCAGCCTGCACGCTTCCGCCGGCGGCCAACCGCGCTGTGCCGTCCGCATCGTCGCAGTTATCCGCGCCTTCATTGCCGCCGCTGTTCCCCTCGGGGCCCACAGCACCGCTCGCGCCGGAAAGCAGCAAGCTGGGGTGGACCTCTCGGGTCGCCTCCGGGGCCCCTCCGGGGAACCTCTGTGGCAGATCGGTCTGGCGGCGGTCAGCGGCGAAGAGCCCGGGGGGGCGGGGCGCGGACGAGGACATGAAGGGGGACGCCGTGACGCTGCTGCCGCTCACTCCCTGGGACAGCTCAGCAGCAGCCACCGGCGGTATCGGTGCCACCACTGCCGCCGGCGGCGCCTTTGCGTCCCCGGCATCCCCAAAATCTTTCACGTTGGCGGCCGCGACCACCCTCGCCGCCGCCGCCACCGCCGCCGCCGCCGATGCCTCCCTTTCGCCCGCCGCCGCCGCCGCCGCGGCCAGCTCACCGCTGGCGCCTCCGGCGGCCTCGGTCGCGGGGAGGCTGCTGAAGGTGCAGCGGCCCCGAGGCCCCCCCGACGGGCCCCCCCCCAGCAGCATCCTGGGCGTGCGGCCTGCGTCGGGCAGCTGCGCAAACAGGCCGGTGTACTGGCCCAGCGACCCCGTCTGCGACCGGCTGCCGGAGACCGCCGCCAGCTCAGCCAGCATCCTCCTGGCTGTGCTCCTGTCCAGGGTGTCCCCAGAGCCCCACGAGGTTCCCCGGGTCATGGGGACTTCGCCGCTGCCCGTCCATCCATCCAGCTGGCCAAGCGCCAGAGGCTGATACGCGGGGTCGCGGCGGTTTCCGCTCCGTCCGGTGGAGGCGGCGAAGCTGTTGCTGCTGCTGCTGCCTGTCCTGAGCTGCAGGGAGCCCATGCGACTGGGGCAGCGCTGCGACGACGTCACCGCAGCGGCGGCGCGACGCAGCAGGCGTGGCAGCGGCCCGCCGGGCCGCAGGGGCTGCGGCGGCGGCGGCAGTGTCTGCAGTGGTTGCAATGGTGAGTGCAGTTGCTGCTGCTGCCCCTCCTCCATGTGCCGCTGAATCATCGGACAGGACGGCAGCGGTCCTGGACGCGGCCGCGTCAAGCCGAGCTTCGCGGGCGTTCCCGCAGCAACAGCGACCGCCGCAACCGCCGCCAGGGAGGCGACCCGCTCCGTGCGACGCTCCGCCGCCGCCGCCGCCGCCAACGGACCCTCCGCGCCTCCTGCGCTCAAGGTGCCGGCGGCGCCGCCGCCGCCGACCCGCGCCGCCCAGCGCGCGCTCAAGCCGCCCAAGACCCGGGCCGCGGGCTTGCAGTCGGCGGCCCCCGTCGACGAGCGCACAGCCATCACCTCCGAGGTGCTCGTGGTCGCCATAACGGTGGTGGCCTCGCTGGAGGTCCCCGTGCCGGTGGTGCCGGTGGCGGTGCTGGTGGCGACGGTGGCCGTGGCGTTGCTGCCACAGCGGCCTGCGCCACCGCCCTTCATCGTCATCGTCGTCGTCGTCGTCGCGGTCCTGGCCTCCAGAGACCCCTGCATGGGCCCCTGCAGCAGGTTCCTGATGATGCGTGCCACGGTGCTCCCCGACCCGGTGGGCAGCCCGGCCCAGTCCGCCGTGGCGGACCGCAGCCCGCAGCTGGACGCGGTCCCGTCCTCGGTTGGCGGCTGAGAGGGAAGGTCCTGGTCCTGGTGCAGGTGTGGGTGCTGCGTATACCGGGAGGGGGCCGGCGACCGGGAGGGGGGCAGCGGCTGCAGCTGCGGCTGCGGCTGCATCCACCGCGGGCTGTGCAGGGAGAGCGTCGGCGGCGCGGCCGCCGCGCCGCCGCCGGCCGTCTTGGTGATGGCAGCCGTGGCGGCGGCGACCCGTGGGACGGTGCCGGAAGCCGACTGCACCACGACGCCCGTGCTCCGAGACCGGAGCGCCTGTTTCAGCCGCAGCGCCTCTGAGGACGGCGGCGGCGGCGGCGGCGGCGGCAGTAGCGTGTGGGACAGCGTGGGACCGGCCGGCGCGCGCAGCCCCGCCGCCCGGCCCTGCTGTGCTGCGTGTTGTGCGTGGTGCGCCAGGTGCAGCCGCGCCTGCGCCTGCATCTGCACCTGCATCTGCCGCGCCGCCATGCTGTGCACTCGGCGGATCGCGTGCAGGGGCTGCGACTGCGGCCCGGGTGGCTCCTCCGTCACGGATGCCACGTACTGCAGCAGCCGACTGCAGGACTGCGCCGCCGCTCCGCCCGCGCTGTCGACGGCGGCACCGCCGCCGCCGCCGCCGCTGTCGTCATCGCGGTCGCGGTCGCGGTCATCCGGCCCGCATTGCAGCCCCAGAAGGGACCGACCGCTGGCAGAGGTACGCGCCCAGCCCACGGAGCGGACGGCCCCGCTGGTCCCCCGCCGGGGTGACGAGGCCCCCCGGCTGACGGAGTTGCCCGAGGGCTGGGGCTGCGTCGCAGTCTGCGACCCCGTCCTCCCGCAGGACGGGTCCAGCTGCGCCATGGTGCCGCTGCGGAACACCTGCGTGAGGCTGCTGATGCGCCGCTGGCTGCTTGGGCGCCACTTGCCCGACGTGGAGGCCAGGAGGCCGCGCCAGCGCCGCCGCCCGCGCTCCAGCGTGCTCGTCGGGACGGCGCCGTCGTCGGGCATGGTGACGGTGCGGCCGGTGCTGGTCAGCCTGTAGAGGTCCTCCTTGAGGGCCGCCAGCTGGGAGTGGCCCTGTGGGAGGTGGCGCGCGGGACAGGAGAGGAGAGGGCGTCACGGAAGGCGCGTTGCTGCTGCTGCTGCTGCTGCTGCTGTGTCAGGGCGCGTGGGGGGATGGGGGTGAAGGGTGCGGCGCTGGGTGGCTAGACACCGCAAACACCCGCCATGCATGGCACAGGGTGACGGCAGGGCGGGTGAGCTTCAACGCGCGGCACAAGGCGCCGCACAAACACTTCCGTACTTCATCCTAACGCCTGGGTGGCCCCCATGCCTTGCGTGGCCTGGTTTTAGTCCGGCGGTCGCCTGGTTTTAGTCCGGCGGTCGCCTGGTTTTAGTCCGGCGGTCGCCTGGTTTTAGTCCGGAGGTCGCCTGGTTTTAGTCCGGAGGTCGGGAGGACACCTCGTGGGAGGGGGCGAGGTGTCCGCCGGCTGCATTGAGCACGGCGGCGCCCGCCCGCTTACCTCTCCCAGCACGGCCCTCGCCACCACGTAGCTGACCAGCACCTCCCGCCACAGCGCGTGCAGGGCAAGCTCACGGGCTACCTTGCAGGCGGGGCCGCTGTACAGCATGCGGCCGTCGAAGGACAGATCCGCCTGCACGGGTGCGGACGTCAATGCGCATGTTGGGTGTGGCGGTGCCACGGGAGTGCGGGCGCCGGGTCTGCAGAGTCGCCGTTTCTGTGTCAATTTCTGTGTCAATCAATTAATCGTCTGGTTTGGGTACCGCATCAACGGGGCGTCAACGGATACCGCATCAACGGCGCATCAACGGCGCACCAACGGCTCACGCGCGAGGTGGGCACCCATTTGGGCGGCAGCAGGTGGCGTGCAGGCGGGGCATGGATTGACGTACCGTATTGGGCACGATTGCGCCCGCAAGGGCAACACCCACGGAGAGCCCTCAACGCCGGGACGCCGCACGGGAAGGTGACCGAGCGGTCCGCTGTGTGCCGTACCTGGGGTAAGCCCACGTCCACGCCGCCACGTAGCACGAGGCAGCCGCCGGCGTGCCCAGGGCCCTGCGCCAACGAATCCAAGGGAGGCGCCGTTCAGGGAGTCGGTTAAGGTTTAGGCTGGAATTGGCCTTTGGATGTAGTTAATTAAGCTGTCTATCGGTCTATTGTGACCATAGGCTTGGACCACAAGCCCCCAAAGGCCGGACGGCTGGAACAGGCGGCCGGATCCTGTCGACGCAGGCCTCCCCCCGAGGAGAACACGGCGAAGGATGCGAGGCTGGGGCGGAAAGCCCTCCGCGGACGAGGAAGTGGAGCCGAGCCAAGGGCTCGGGGCAAGCACGATGTGGGTGTACGGTTCGGGTACGGCACGGCACGTCACCCGTTGCTCACACCATGTGGTGGGTTTATGGTGTTCTACCCCAGAGCCCGCAAACCAAAGGCGGCCGGCGCGCTCGCGTCATCGACACACCCCCTTCCCCCGCCCTGTCGCAGCCGTCGCAGCCGCCCGACCTAGCAAACAACGCATTGAGCTGCCGACAGCCGTAGCTGGGCCTCGCCAACCGCGTCAACGCCCACCACCCCCACGCACGCCCTCACATGGTCGTACACACTGGACGACCCCGAGTCGCTGGGTCGCCCCCGCGCGGCCTCCTCCTGGCACTCGAGGTCCCGCTGCAGCGCCAGGATCCACCTGCGCACACCCGGCGTGCCCCATGCGTATGCCGCGGGGAGGCAGCAGCAGCTCGTCATGGCCGGTCTCAGGTCGCCGACCCCACCGCCCGTGGGCGCCAAAGAGGACATCATCGACGGACGGCTGACACAGCATCGATGTGCAGCCTTGAAAACACATGGCTGGGGCTGGGGGTGGGGCCCCTCCCTGAGCACGCCGGGGGTGGGGCCCCTCCCTGAGCAAGCGCCCTTCCTCAAGATGCGACCATGGCGGGTCCGGCCACTGCATGTTTGAGGTCGTTTGCGTTGATTACCTGATAGCCGCTTCCGGGTCGACAAAGACGGCCTGCAGGGCGCCAGGGCCGGTCACCGTCTGCGGGCGGGACATACAGGCGGGATGGATGCAGTCCGCACCCGCCACCGGGATGGGGCGAGCAGGCCGGAGAGCGCGGAGGCGGTTATAGCGGTCTCAAGTGCAGGCAAGATGATGCAAGGTACGCTCAAGACTATGGAGGAAGCGTAGTAATGCACCCTGCCTGAGCTCCGTGAGTGCAAGGGAGGAGGTACCCGGAGGAAAGAGGTGCCCGTCCTGCGCTCTCCCAACCCCCCTGTTGGCGCCTGGCGAGGGTGCTGCACATGCCGGCCTTGTGCCTTCGCGCTTGTCGGGCGGTGAGGTGGAGGCCGCGGCGCAGCACCCCGGCCGGTAGCCCCCCGTCCACACATTGCGCCCCCAAGCAAGCACGAGGCCGGGATGCGTGCAATCCGGCCCCCCCTACCGCCCTCCCTACCGCCCGCATTTACCCAGACCGCCACTGCACCCTCGGTGGTTGACACGCAAAACAGGCCCCGAACTAACTCCCGATAGTGCTTGAGTCGCATGACAGATATTTTCCATTTCCCATTCCCCCACCACCACCAGGTCCGCGTGCAACAGCGCCCCAACCTATCCTCAGTCGGGGCCCCTACCAGGTAGCCGCGCAGCTCGTTGGCCAGCTGCTGCGCCCGCGCCCTGGCAGCAGCGTACGCCGCCTGGGTGCCAGGGCCAGGCGCCGCCGCCAACGGCTGCGGCTGCTGCGGCTCCGTCTCCCACCCCACCCGCTGCAGAGCGACCTCAGCGTCCTGCAGCTGCACCACCGCCACCGCCATGTAGCCCAGCGGCGCGGACAGCACCCCGGGCGCCTGCGGCAAGCCGGACGGCAACGAGCGGGTGGGCAGGGGGCCACCAAGCGAGGCCGCCGGAGGGGGGGGAAGGGAGGGTTACATCTTATTTAGGAAGTCGGTAAGACACATTCAGGGCAGGGAGAGGGAGCTACCACAGGATCGACGTGCGGCTTCGACATACGGGCACACCTAACCAATCCACATGCGTGTTCCCGCCACAGCCCGCCACTGGCCGCTCATCTCCATGCGACCCTCTGAACCTCGGGTCCCCGTGAGAGAGAGAGAGAAGAGCGCCCCAGTCGTCCGGCCCCTGCTGCCGCAATAAAACCTTCAGTGCGCCTCGCCACCCGCCCCGCTGCCCCTGCCCCGGTCCCATCGGGCTGTCCAGTGTCCACGCCAGGGGACGTGGACCAGTCCCTCGTCCCGCCACCCGTCCACCCTTGAGGGGCCCCCACTCCCAGGCTGCATCCACCGGCGTACCCGGCCTCCCCCCTTAGCGTCAAATTAGACGGGGAACCCGCCCGGGAACCAACCCGATAACCACCCATGTCGGGACCGACAAAGACGGCGACGCTTTGACCCCTGTGAGAGCTGCCTCGCGTGCCTCCTGTGTCACCCGTCACCCGCCTCCGTGTTGGGTTTGGGTTTAGGAGGGCACTACGTCCCCTGAACCCGCCAACCTCGTGTTGGCTCTCAACCCTGCACCCCTGTTCGCCACACCCCCTGTCATATACTGCGTTATGCTGGGTGTGCCCGGGTTCGTTCTGCGGGTTGATTTATTTTTTTCAATTTAACCCCCCGTCATATGTGTACGCGTTTCTGTCTCCAACAAAGTAACCCACCCGACCCAACCCCCACATGGGGTCTTCCTGTGTACCAGCAATCACCCGCGCGCCGCCGCCTCCGTCCGCCGCGTTCGTCCGCCCCTTCCCCCGTGCCCCCGTGCCCCCCGTCCAAGCCCCCGTGCCCCTCACCGCGACAAGCAGCGAGCGCGGCGGCCCCAGGAACACCACCCTGGGCAGCAGCGGCCGGCTGAAGACGCTGAACAGCTCCACCGGGCCGTCGCCCTCCCGCAGCACGTGCAGGCCCGAGTGCAGCACCACCCCCGCCTCGCCGTGCAGGAACGCGTAGTCCAGCAGCGCGAGGGCCTCGGCGCTGGTGGTGATCTGGCCGCCGCGGCCCGCGTCCGCAATGGCCTTGGCGGCCTGCAGCACGGGACCCGAGTACACGGTGCGCTGGCTCGCCCGGTTGAAGGCCACCTCGGAGCCGCCCAGGCGGCCGCAGTGGAAGCCGATGCGCACGCGCAGGCCCCTGCGGGGTGGGGTTTAGGGTTTGGGGGAAGTTGGTGGGACGCATTGACGCTGCGCTGCTGCTATTCTGTGGGGTGGGGGTTGCGGGTGCGACGGATGTGCCGCGCACACCGTGTACTGAGTGCATTGAAAAGAAGAAATAAACCCTAGAAGAAGCAACCCGGGCACACCCAGGAGTGTGCTGGGTGGCGGGTGGGCGGTACATGAATAAGAAAAACGCGGCGGGCGGGTGGGGGTTGTAAAAAGGCAAACGCCGCGGGTGGGGGAGGTTTAGGGTTTTCACCGCGATCGCGGCGAGGACCGGTGACCCCCGCGGGCGCGGAGTGGAAGCGGTGGGAGCGGCGGCCTGGTGGGATCGCTGATATGCTGAAAGGTGTCCTGACCCGCCCGGCGGGGCACGAATGCACAATGTGTTATGGAAACCTGAGGCGTGAACTGGCCTAGGTTGTTGAGATCGCAGCCTCTGCGATCCGCCCTGTCATCCCCTGCAAATCCTCTTCCTTTTACACGTCACATCCGCGTATAAGGGTACAGAGCGAGGTACGGTGCCGCAAGCTCACCTAAAGATGGGGACCCCGGCCTCTTCCCCGGTCATGACCACCGAGCGCTGGCTCAGCGCCAAATCTCGCCCGCAGGCGCTGACGCGGCCGCTGGCCCCGGACGAGAACGGCAGAGCCGCCATCGGCGCCGGCGCCGACACGGACACAGCCGCGCCACCCGCTGGTGTGGCTGCTGCGATGGCAGCGGCAACACTCATGGCAGAGCCGGCGGCGGCGGCGGCCAGGGAGGCCCCGGACCACACGGCCGTCAGCAGCGCGTGGAAGCTGAGGGCGTCCAGGGGTCCAGGCCGGTCGTCGGACTGGCAGCTGGTCAGCTCGGAGGTGGACGTGGGGGCGCGCGTGAGGAGGCACTTGGAGGTGGCGGACACGCGGGCAAAGACGGCGGACGGCGGCAGCGAGGACATCGCGGGCGCGAGGCAGCACTCCGCGGAGGCGCTGCGGCGCAGCCGCGCTGCGGCGCCGCGCGGCGCGGCGCTGATGGAGCTGTCCCGACTGGCGCTCACGAGCACGGCGACGTCGCCCTCGCAGCCGCCGTCGCCGCCGGCGGCGCCGCGGGCAGGCCGCGTCCGCGGCGACGACAGGTGCGCGTGCGCGTGCGTGTGCGGCAGCACTGCCTCCATCATCCGCCGGTGCGGCGGCCAGCGCCCCGCGCGCTCCAGGCTCGGCAGCGACTCGGCGGGCCACGCCAGGGGGCAGGAGTCCATCAAGCCGCCAGCGCGGCCGTCGCCTGGAGCAGCGCTGAGGAAGCGCTTCAGGGCGTGTGTGGGCTGGGCGCCGCCAGTGGGGGCTGGCCCGTCCGACACGGATGGCGCGGCAGCTGCCGGAAGGGTGTACCCCCTGGAGGCCACTGGGGCCAAGAGTCCGCCGGCACCGAAGCCGGTGGCGGTGGCGGTGGTGCTGGTGGTGCTGGTGGCGACGGGTGGCCGCTGCAGCGGCTCGTCCAAGGCGCTGCTGGACGGCATCAGCCGCCGAGGGCTGCCCGCGCGCGCCTGCAGGCACCTCGACAGCGGCGGCGCAAGCGGCAGCGACGTCGCCGCCGCCGCCAGCTGCGACGCCGGCCCCAGCGCGGCGGAGCCCCGGCCCAGCCTGCTCATCAGCGGGCCCGCGACTCCGCCCGCCGTCAGCCCCGCTCCCCTGCCGTTTAAGGCGGAGCTTGGAGCTGCTGCTTGGCCGTCCATCCACGGCAGAGAACCGAGCGACGAGAACCTCCAGCCCGGCCCCGCGCCCAAGGTGAACCGCGACGCCCCCAGGTCCTCGATCTCGCTGGCGCCACCGGCGTCGCCGCCGCCCACCCCGCCGCCGCTGGGCCGCTGCGACGACCTCACCAGCGGCCCGGCGTTGGATCCCACATCGAAGCTGTTCTGCCCCGACTCAGCGAGGGTCGGGTCGTCCGTGGCGGTGTAGCGGCACAGCAGCAGGTTGCCCGGCAGGAGGCACCCCGGCTCCGGCTCTGGGTCGGTGGTGGTGTCGCCGCCGTTGAGGAGATGGGCCGGGTTCGGGCCCAACTCCGGGCTGCAGTCGCAGCTGGCGGTCCCAGTTGTCGTCCCCTCCAGGGGGGTCAACATTGCCGGGTCGCGCTGTCGCTGCTGCTGCGGCGGGTGAGGCTGAGGCGGAGGCGGAGGCTGCGGCTCGGGCTGCTGCGGCGGTGTGAGCCGTTGTTGCCTGGCCGGATGCGGCCAGCCGGCGCCGGCGGAGGAAGCCCGGAGGATGGGCCCCAGCGTCGTGAGGCCCGGCGTTGCCGCGCCCCGGCAGTCGGCCGCCGTGTCGTCCCCACCGCCACCTTCAAACGTCGAGCGACCGAACCCGGCGGGCGGCGCCGCGGCCGGCTGGGCCTCCGTCGGCTGCGGCAGCGGCGGCGGGACCGGCCTCGTGGGGGCGGCGAGCATGGATCCCGGCAGCTGCAGGTGCATGTGGGCTGAGGTGCTCGGCGACCGGCCCTGCAGCGGCAGCAGCGGCAGTGACAGCGGCAGGCTGCGCCGATCGCTCCGGTTGGACAACTCCCTGCCCGCCGCCGCCCCGGCGGCCGCCGTCCGAATCCGAAGAAGCGCCAGAATCGACGGCCCACAGGTCCGTATTGCCCAGCGCTGCAACCCCCGAGCATCCACACCGCCGGCGGCGGCGGCCGCGGCGGTGGCGATGAAGGTGACGGGGCCGGATGCCGCGGCGGTGGCCGGCGTCGCCGGCGCTGCCGGCACCGTCGCCGGCGGCGCCGCCGGCGCTGCCACGCGCAGGGTGGCGGCCAGGGGTGACGCCAGCAGCTCGGGCGGCCAGGGGGCCTCCAGCAGCGCCGCCTGGGCGCGCAGCGCGAAGCGCGCGGCGTCGGCGGCGGTGCAGAAGGCCAGGATGAAGGAGTCCCCCTCGGTGGCGGACTCGTAGCCGTGGTGCAGGGCGGCGATGTGGCGGAGGGTGCTGTGGTGCAGCTGGATGGAGCACTGGCAGACGTCGGCGGGGAGGGTCTCCCACAGCGTGGTGGAGTCCTGGGGTGCGGGCGTGGACCAGCGGGGCGGGGCGGGGCGGGGCGGGGCGGGGGAGGAATTGTAGGGGTTGCCGATCAGCAGGATCGGAGTGGGAGAAAGTCAAGCCAAAAGCAAGCCGAGGACCAACGTGGTCCCATGGGTGGCCGCCTCGGGAGACCGCGGCGGTTTGAGGGAGCACATCCGCCTCTCGCGGGCACTCCGTCACGTGAGCATTCTACGCCCATGGGCTGTGCCCTGCTTTGTTCCTGGGTTTGGTTCTTTCACTTTGACCTCCGCCGCCCCCCTGGCCCCCCCTCCTTGGCCCCCCGCCGCCGGCGCACCTGGATGTCAGTGACGCACAGCACCACACCGCCCGGTCCGGGCGCGTCCAGGCGGCGGCTGACAGCCCCCTTGACGCCGTACAGGTGGGCGCAGGATGCCAGGAGCACCACCAGCAGCACCACGCTGCTGGCCAGTGGGACCACGACGGCCACCAGAAGCGTGTTCGTGAGTCGTTGGGCCGGGGAGAGCGGCCCGACGAGCGGCGCCGGAGGTGACCGCGCCGGCTGCAGGCAGGCAGGCAGGCAGGCAGGCAGGCAGGCAGGCAGGCAGGCAGGCAGGCAGGCAGGCAGGCAGGGGGGCAGGCAGGGTGGGCCCAGGTGCACCAAGGCAGATGGGTGCGCGGGTGCGGGCGCACGAGAGGCAGTGCGACGATAGTAGCGGCAGTCCGTCTCCCTCACATCCGGTTCTATGGTTTCCATCATGCACATGAACACGGCGGGTGGCCGTCCCCCAGCCTACCGTGCCTTCCACGGCCAACGACGGGGTTGGCTGGGCATTCTGTTTGCTGTTGGCATTGCACGCGCTGTCAGTCGCATCCATTCCCGCGTTGCCCCAGTCGAGCGAGACCTCCCAGGGTAAGCCGTTCATGGACGCACCTGCGGCGACCCTCCAGGGGTGGTGGCTCGCGTCATCCCCAGGGAGCTGCGGTACGCGGGCAGGACCTCCGAGGCGCCGCCCTGCGCCTCCACCAGCTGCCGTACCCCCAGGAGCAGTGCGGCCTCGGCGGCGGCCAAGTCCTGGCCCTGCAGCACCCCCGACCCGATGAACGCGTCCAGGAGGGCCCTGCGCCCATGTACGGTACCGTACATACGTTACGCACAGCAGCGCGGAAAGGGCGTGGGGCTGGGACGTGAGGCGCAGGCGACAATCAATCTGGTGTTTGATGAAGGAGCAAGAGCTCATCCGGTTCTTCCTCTTCACAAGGCTTCACAAGGCAAGAATTCACAAGGCTTCACAAGGCAAAAGCGGGGCCTCCTGTAACTTCCTTAATGAAAAGGGCATCGCCCTGCCGGTGACACAAATTGGTTCTACGGCACCGCCACGTCGCCCGTGGACATGCATCCAATCCACCATTATGGACCCACGCAGGTGAGCTCCCCGCCTATCCGTGGGGCTAAGTGGTCTCCAGCCATGTCGGCAGCCACCCAGGCCGCTTGCAGCACAGCCACCTAATTTGCAATATTTGCATCCGCTATGGTTCGCATCCACACGCAACGCGGCTGCCCACGTACTTGTACTGCACGGCTCCCGGAAAGCTGGGGTCCCTCACAACGTTGGCCCGCGAGAAGGTTTTGACGTACTGCGGGGCCGAGGTGGGGAGGGAGGTCAGGGCGAACTAGAGGACGAACGCCCGTACCTACCTACCTACCTACCATCGAAAGGGGGGGTACCGGCGGGGGACCCCCTTGACCCGTACCCGGCGGGATCATCAAGACACTGATGGCAGATCGGAACCAACCCGCATGCCCGTTACTGCTGGCCGAATCGCAGGAGTGGTGAGCACATGGCATGCGAGACCACGTGAACTGTCCACGGCACACAAGCACCAGAGACCCCACAAGCAGCCCGCAGCCGCCCCTTGGCCCGCCCCTGCCCCCACCTCGCTCAGAAAGGACTCCGTGCTCCGCGGCTCGTACCCAGCCGCCTGCCAGGCCCCAGGATCCAGCTCCGACGCCCGAACAGGGGCCACATCTGCGGCGGGGAGGGCCGCCCGGCGGGTGGCCAGGCATACAGGGTAGCACACCCCATCCGGGGCACTCCCGTCACGCGGGTACGGCATTCTGCGTGTAACTGAAGCCGGGGCGGGTTGCCGGCTCGAGACGGTGAGCGCATTAGCCGGCGGGGGCTCAGGTTGAGGGCTGCTGTGGACCGGAAGGAGCACCAGGCATGCAGGGGACTGTCCAGGGCACCTGCAGCCGCGACCGTGTGTGAGGTGCCAGATGCCACAACACACTATTACCATGGGTAGGGCATGGACATCTTGAAGGCGGCCCGGCGGAGGTACGATGGGGGCCCCATCACGCATCGTGGCTGTGTAGCGTGCACGGCATTGCACCCCGTCCGCTCAAGCCCTCACACGGCGGCCCCCAGTTACCGGTGGGGTGATTGGGGGTTCCCACCCACGGCCTGCCTCCCTCCCTCGCGCACCCGTGGTGGGGTCCAGCACCAGCTGTCGATGGCCGTCGGGACCCAGCACGCTGCTGAGCGCCACGATGGCAGCCGCCTGCCGGTGCGCCGCCGTGTACGAGTTGACCGCGAACCCCGCGTAGTCCCACCAGGCCACCTGGTTCACCAGCACCTGCAGCAGCATCGCGGCAGCCCCGGCCACACCGCACATCGCAGGCGGGAACAGGGAACCAGCAAGGCAACGCGGCGGATGGGCAGCCGCGCCTAGATGCAGCGCGGCGCGAAAGGCTGTCGTATCAGGGCCGTACGGTATCCCGCCATCCTGTGCCGTGGCACAAATATCGCCCGTTGGGGGTGGCATTCTTGTTGCGTCCCGAATCCGGGGGGCCAACCAACCACCTTGTCACCTTCTACCTCTTCCGACCGCGCGGAGCAACCTAGCCGCCTTCTACCTCTTTCGAACGCGCGGAGCAACCTAGCAACCGCACCTCGGCCTGTGGATAGCCGCCCACGTTGGTGGAGCCCGCCCGTGCCGCTGCTGTTTGCGCGTACGGACAGCGCGCGGACGTGCACGGGACCAGGGCCCCTGTGCTGCGGTCCAGTACCCGAGAGGAGCCGGGCAACGCCGCGGTGAGGACCTGGCCACGCAGCCGGGCGGGCGCGCTGCTGTGGCTGGCCGACTGCGGTGGGCGGGCCGGGAGGGGGGAGGGGCGTGCGATGTTGAGGGCCATGACTGCGACTGTTTTTCGGTGGCAGGCGCCAAAGGTCATAAACACACGACGGGGGTGGTTCGCTTCACGCGAACCTTGCTGTAGCAATCCCGGGATCGCTGGCAGGCGCTGAGCTGACATCAATGCAGGTTGGACTCCCTTGCACGGCCAACGGCAGTAGACGTGCCTTGCACAGCAAGTCGTTTGCAGGGACCCGATCCGCGTGCAGGACCACCGCCCGCTCCCGCAACCCACTGCCGAGCCCGCCGCCGCTCGGCCCCATCCCGCCCCCCGTGCCTGCCTCCCTAAATCGTTGCTCCCCAACCTTCCCTGTGCCCCAAAGGCAAGGACCGTACACCACCTTGAACGCAAGCGGTGTACCCAGCGTCATGAGGCATCGACACCGTGCATGGTACGCGTCGTACATGTCTTGACATGACACGTCATCCGGCAGGCCGTACTGGCGCAATTGCGCCATTATGCGGCTGGCCTCGCGCAGCGGGGCCCCCTGAGCCAGCAGCCGCAAGTCGTCCGGGTCGAACACGACGCCGTGCTGGGGGCCCTGCAGCTGCACGATGCTGGCCAGGATGGTGAGGAAGAGGCTGGTGCTGCCGCCGCAACCTGCCACGTGGGCGCGACGGCGTCGGGGGGCGGTCACTGGGGGGCCCCGGCACGGCAAGTCTGTGAAGCCTGCGCAGGGCCTCAACAACGCCGAAAACTCAGCTGGTATACCGTAGACATGATCATATCAGTGTGGGAGCGGTGTTTTCCACCTTGAAGGGCGTGTGCGCTGGGCGCGAGGCAGTGCCTTGCCCACGCCACCGACACCCCAACGATCTGGTTGCAGGTACGGTAAGCGGCTTGGGGAACCGGCGTGGGCAGCTCGAAACATACTTTAGTTTACTAACGCGACGCGTTCGAGTGCGGGGAGGACTCGTGCAGCACGCGGCTCTGCTCACCCGCCGAGATGTCCGCGCACACCCCGATCTCCGGCAGCCCATCGCCATCCTGAGGTCCAAAGGCCCCACGGGGACAAGGCAAGGCAAGCACGGTCAAGCTGCCCTGACGGCTGGATGGCCAGCAGGCTCTGCACAATGCGGCAAGTGGGTCGGCAACAGGTTCGCCCGCCGAACAACGCGCGCTTCTCACGGAAGCAGCGGACCAATCCCTTGGCTCGTCTCGGCTCATCTCGTCTCGCAACAGACCCCACCAGGTGTCCACCCACCAGGTCCCGGCCCGCTGCCCGCTGCGCGATGTCCAGCAGCTGGTCCCAACTGGCGGGCGGCCCGGTGGCGTTGAGGGCGGCCAGCAGGTCAGCCCGGTAGTACAGGTGGAGGGGCAGCGGCGTCAGGGGCAGGGCGCGCCGGTAGCTGAGGGAGGCGGCCGACGGATCCGCGGGCGCCAAGGACAACCTGCTGGCAGCCAGGAAGGCCCGACGGCAGGCGGAGGGACACATGCCGCGTGCACCGCGTCTGGGCGCTGCTGCTGCAACCCTTTCCTTGCGTCGCAAAAGTGCATACGGTGTGGGCGCGAAGGCCGACGCCCCCGGATGTAACACCACGACGGACCCCCAGGCGGTTTGGCGGGTTCATCACTAACCACGGCGGACCACCCCGCGCGCACACCGCAAGGATGTGAGCACGGGGTCACGTCGCACAGAGGAACTACCGCGCAACCCTAGCCAGCCTGCGAGAAGGGGTGTTGTGCTTTAATGGAGAGCTGAGGTGCGTGTGTACAAGAATGTGTATGAGTTTCGTGTTGCGGGCGGTGCGTGCGGCACGGCCACAGGTGCGTGCGCTCACCGAGGCGTTCCACGCAACACCGGCATTGTCCGCGGCCGCAGGTGCTAATCGTGAAAAACCGAAGCCCTGCTGAGGTCCCAAATTGCTGCATAGCATTGCGTCTCCGGTACGGCATACAACAAAACTTGTCTTATGTCTTTACTTTGAACAGAGGGAGGAGGAGTGTACGGAATGACTCACCGCCAGGAGGGCGGTATGTCGTACTGCCGGTACTGCGTGTCATCTCCGAGCAGCGGCGTAAGGTCCTGGAATGCACCGCTGATCTGGGTCGAGGCCAGGGCCTGGCGGGCGGGGGTTGGGTTAAATTGAAAAAAGGGGTTGGTTGGGTGTGGCCAGGCGAGGTGAGGGCGCGCCGCAGCATGCCGGGTGGTTCGCGTCATCAAGCCGCGCCTCCCACCAGATGTCCCAGACGGACAAACAGCACAGAGCAAGGAGCTTCCAAACGCCCGACTTCGCGGTCCGATCCATCCGCGCGTTGCGGAGGCGTGAATCCATCGAACCTTCCGCCCACAGAACCCACCGTGCCGCTTCATGCCTTATATGTCAGCGCAAGCATGAGGCGCTGTGGGGTGTTTCATTTGCAACCACAAGATCGGTTGCTGTCACGCAAGCGACCTCCACGGCGCGCACCGACTCCAGCCCAACGGCGGGAGGGCGCTCACATACGAGCCCACCCTCGCAATCCTCGCACCCCTACGGACGCGCTTGCCACAAGAGGTGCCCTCACCGCAGACGAGACCATCCAGAAGTCGTACGGTCCAGGACTCTCCGATGTGGGCAGAGCATCACTGATGCCGTACTCTTGCGCCCGGTACTGCGAGTCAGCGCGGGGTCGCCGGGGAACGAACGCGGTCATTTGCAGGGACAGAGAGCCGGGGCAGCTGACACGGCCTCACGCAAGCCCCAGCAGCTGTGTCGCAGTCCTGATCACCGCCGGGAAAAAACTCAAGTGCGCGCTTCCGCTCCCACGCTAAAGCCGCCCACCAGCTTCAGGGTCCCACCTTCTCTTGTTGGACTGGCCCCATCACCACCATTTCGGCCGTCGTGTGAAGGCGCTTGGGACCTCCGAAGTGGGTGTCAGCCCTTTCTCTGAGCCCTAACCACATTATTTCGTCAAGCACTGCGGCCGTTGCTGGTCAGACACCGCCTCACCTGTGCCGGGCTGATATGGGTTACGTTGTAGCTCAATCCCGTCGCGGCGCCGAGTCCGCCGAGCAGCTGCGTAAACACGGTGAGTGTGCGCGCACCGAATACCAGGCCGCTGATAGCCGGCGGGACGCCCGGGGCCTGCATGTCATTGAGATGCAAGGTCGACATGCGCAGCCCCCCTCACCGCGGTGCAGCGCAGGACCGACTTCGCGACAGAGATTGCAGACGCGCGTCGTGCCGGGGGCAGGTCAGTGGAAGCAGCATTTGGCTGGAAGCCCGAGGCCGTTGGCAGTGCGCCGACAGCGGGAGGGAAAACGTCCGTCATCTTCCCTCGGGGTCGGGGTTGCTGCATCAGAGGATTGTGTGGCCGTGGGCCGCTGCCATTCCCCAACGCCGCCAGCAACCAGCAACACCGTGGGGCCGGTCCCCGCGAAACACGACTGACTCGCCGTACATGGAAGTACGGCCTTGCGGACTGCTGGGCGCCAAGACTTTGGCCAAATCGATTTCTCTCCCGTGTATCTCCCGGCACCTCCTCTCCAATGAGTCGCAGCATCGTCCTCATGCCACATGCAGCTTCTGGCCCCGTGACCCAGATGGCAGATGCAAGCCAGACGGCCATACAGCAAGTCCCCGACCCCACGCGGCCCAGTCGGACCCAGCGAGGCCGCACCGGCGTGCTGGTGGCGGGCCGCTCGCAGCTGGCGGCAGCCCTGATGGCCAAGCCCCATGTCGCCAGACGCCGCTGTGGTGACTGCTGGCTGGCTCCGTTGGTGTCGGGGCTGCACCTGCTCGGAAACGGGACGGCGAGGAAGTGAGGCGAAAACGCGGATGCAAATGGGCGCCAGGCGAGAAGGATGCTGTTGGGGGGGCTGGGAGGTGGTACTGAATTTGTCAAGGGCGACTGCCGGCATCAGGACACCCCACAATTGCTGCCGAATGCTTGTAGGAGAACACCTGAGGTGCTTCGAACGTGAATTCTGGAGGTGGCATGTAATATCGGCCCCTGGCAGGAGAGCTTTGGTGTGGTCTGCCGTGGCTACGCCGTGGCCCCGCACCCCACGATGCCTCGGCGCAAAGGGGAGTCAGGCTTAGGTATATGTTTTCAGTGTAAAACTCCGCCTCGGCCCGATCAGCGTCAAAGTAACGCGGTATTGTACACAGGAGGCATAACACCAAGGCGCACCACCTTAAGCCTTCGAGCGTGCTCCAATCTAATGCATAACAGGACCCGGTGCCCGACTCCGTCGCCCGCGGTGTCAATACTGCTTCAGCTGCGCTCGATGCCGCATACACCACCATAAGCACGAAGACAAACGGCACCAACTGAAGCGTGTTGCCTTTAGCTGCCCATCTTAACATTCTTTAAGTCTCTTTTCCTCATGTGTGCTCCGGTAACAGCAACCCACAGTCTGAAGGAAACCAAAATCAAAAGAGGTTTCGTTTTTCCTTGCAAGTGATCCTAAACCTATGCAGATACATTCACGAACCGTAGCAAAGTACGTGTACTGACGATCCAACAAGCTGGCTTGCACCCAGCAACTGTCATGAAAAACGCAAAGTATGCGCGGATACGTGCCAACGCAACTTAAGAAATATCGTGTCCATCATAGCAAATCATGGCGAAATGGTTCTTCCTCACAAGGTAAAACGTACGACTAGCGACAACCATTGCAATAACGTTCACCACCGGAACTGACCGCTAACCGTCCTAACTGAAAATGGGAGAATTGCTGAAAGCCCCAGGAAGGTCCAATATTGCACACAGCAATATTATACGAAGTGATATCTATGTTTGGCCGCAAAAAACGTCTGGGTAATTTCGTCACTTACGTCTGCGGGACCACATCCAAGGACCATGCTACCGGTTGGTGGAGGTCTGGGTACCGTAGGGTTGCTCTTACTGTAGTGCTGCTCGATATATTTTGGCTTCCTCTTGTTCCGACATTGACATGGTTTCCACAATTCGCAATGATTTTCAAGGCAATACCCTCTAGGAACCCTTGATAAATCTTCATCATTTTCGGCGCTGAACCTGTGGCCGGTTGTTACTTTGAGAAAAATAATCACCGGTCCAAATTGGTATGGCCGTAGGTGCCAATCTTCGCAATACGTCGCAATCCGGTGGTCTGTCCTTCGACCCTGTTCGGCTCAGTGCTTGGCTCGTGTGGCACGCTGGCTGTTTCGGTATTGGCTCTGAATAGGAGCTCACTCCAGGAAGCGATCGTTACAAGGGGGACCAGCAATTGAGCTGCTCGCTCGCCGTACAGGCGCAGACGGACTGTTCATCCCACGTGTTCATCCTACCCCAGGGGCATGCCGTGCACGAGGCAGGGAGCCATGCTCACTCTAGTCAGTTCTTATTCAAGGTACAGTGGAAAATTCGTTGTGTGGATACTTGAATCGGTTGGATACTACTGGGAATATCCAGTAAGGGAGTACATAGACATGCTTTCAGCCTTTTTCAGCGCAATTGCATGGGTGAATAACCAGCAAACCAGGTATACCTGGTTACCCCACAGTGCCCTACGATCGGTGCAACATGGGTGGCAGGGCCGTGACTGGAAGGAGGTACCTGACGGGGGCGGGCAGGATGATGAGCCCTACTTGCCTGCGAGGAACGGCAGCTGACGGTAATACGGTTGACCCAGCGCGTCAACGAAAGGGGCAAAGTAAAGAAGAGCGACTACCTGCACGCAGAAGCATTACGCGCCAAATGGCATCGCACATAGCTGCGACCGACTGTAGGACACCAATTCAATGTTTGCGAAAACCCCACCGCGGAGGCAGGGGCGATGCTGGATTTGACCAGATCGTGGGGGGTGGATGGACCGGCCTGGCAGTAGCTGACCTGCCGTCCACTTTCCGTATCGTTTCCATGTCACCTTGCGTAACATATGTTCGGTTATGCCCGCTCTGATTGTGCCACATTACCTTATCGGTTGAGTACTTTCATTGTGCCCCAAGGGTCTTTAAACTTATATTCACTATTGAAGATTAGCAGCGCTATTACTTATAACATGAAGAGACGGCATTCTGGCAATCAGTAGTGTCCTAAATCAAACGATTACGTAATCTACAAGAAAAGGTCAGGCGTATGCGTAATTACCACAGTAATGTTATGAGCGTGTCCCATTATATTTACGCGAGGCAACATCTTGCTGCCCCAGACAAAAGGGTCATTATGAGGTGCGGTGTTGCAAAGGATGCTCTTGTTCATTCGTCGCTATCAGGTCAAACATTTTGAGTTCATGCAAAAATATTGTTGAAAAGCGCCACATATGAACCTCTCGTCAGCGAACCGATAAATGGAGCGCGAGCTGCGACGAAACCCATGGAATGCAGCGACTGCCGAGCCTCTGAATATGATAAAAGATAAAGACAACTTATATGTTTTACAAATGCAAAAGAACCAAAGAACCGCCTTGCCGTGGTCATACTTGGATAGAACGTACGGCTTAACGAGAAACGTAGTCTAGCCTGTTTCAATGTCGGCAAGGCAATCCTCACTAACCCAGCAGACAACAATATGCCAAACATTCGCTTAAGAACACACGCCTTACTAACATGGCAGGCACGTCCCACCGTCATATCATCGACCACTCTCACACTCAAGCTGACAAGCTCACATGGCAGTTGCTGTTTGACGTACAAGTTCAATTCTGAACTATAGCCTTTATCTCGGCTGTCTCAAAGCGGCTCGAGGTGGCATAGCTGGCTCTGGAAAGGGGACGGTGGCGACGCAGCGGCTTGGGATCGGGCCTTACACTGCAGGGGGAGCTCGCTCGCTCACAGAACACGCGACAGCGGCAGGCGCACGCACCGCCCTAGGCCCAGACCACGCCGGGCCGTCGGGCTCCAACCACGACAACCGAACCACACGCGCCACTAACACACCACGGCACACAGCTCAAGGGCACACGGCCGCGCCCGCGCCCGCGACGCGGGCCGACGCCAACGCGAGACAACCCCGAGGGACGAACCAACCCGACTTCGCACGGACCCCAGAAACACCAGCAACAGGCACCCCGGGAGACGACCCCGACCCTAGGTAACAAGAGCGCCTGCTGCTGTGCTACACGCCTCGTCCAGCTCGGGCCTCGCGCGAAACAGGGAGGGGGGGGGGAAAATAGCGAGCAATAAGCTCCTGTTAGTGAAGGCAGAATGCCGAACAACAGGAGCTTCCGAGAATATATCAGAGTACGACTGCCCCGGTGACCCAGGTCACCGGGACATAACTGACAACGGACAGTCGAAAGGCTGCCGTTAAGAACCTAGCTTAGACACTCTAGTCGTTTCACTCCTGCCGTGTCTAAGCCGCAATTTTTCTAAGCCGCAATTTTGTGGCCGAGCGGCCGTTGCACGTTCACGTTGACGTTACGTAACACAAGAAAGGCTGTTGCCTTTCCAATATAACGTAAACTTATCCGAACGAACTGGCAGCGTCGTCCGGACGACTGGTTAGGACTGGTTATTTCCGGGGATGCAGCCCATGCATCTGGGCGGCCCCCGTTGCCGTTTCCCCGGCCCTAACTCCACGTAACTCCGCGACCCCCCGTCTCATCAACCGACCTTACGGCAAACCGACGACCGGTTACCATACCATGTCTTACCCCTTGATAATTTCAAACATGTATCCTCCAGTGCGACTTCGTTTCTTACGTTGAAATCACGTCTTGTCATTTGGTGTTTTTGGTTTAAGTTACCTTGACCTAAAAATAACATATCATAACCGTGATTGTCCAGGCAACTCAAGGCATCGTGCTAGCTGGATTCATTTACCCAACACTATAACAAACGGTCGACGCGTGGGTTTCGTGGTTCAGAGTTTATTGTCATACATAAATCCAACCAAGGAGCAGCGCTCAACGCTTCTCGCGTCACGACCCCGTCGCTCCTGGCGATGGCGACGGTTCGTCCCCGCCGCTCCAAAGGCCAGCGCCGGCTGGCCAGACGACTTGGATTGCGCAGCTTGCGCGCCTGCCTTTGCATTGGCAAGATGGGCGAGGTGCGCATCTGTGCTCGGCGCCCAGTCTTATGCGGTCCTGCCGTTTGCTTGCCGTCTTCGGCCGTCTGGGCCCTAAGACGCCTACAGACGCCTACAGACGCCTACTCAATGGCTGTTGGGATCGCAAATATCTTCTTTCAGAGATCAAATTACGATTTGCATGTCCGAATATGCGCAGGCCGACCCGGAAGCAAGCGTCGGGGTTTCTGCTGCAGCCGCGTCAGCCGGTGCTGCCGGTGCGTCGCGAAAAACCAAGAACGTACCCAATGCCGCGTTTCCTCGCGATTGCGGAAAGAAAAATATTCACTAGAATACGCATTTTGCCGGTGACGTTCATTTCTTTGCACCGCACATTTCTTATAATCCCCCTCCTGAAACCAGAACGACGTAAACCCTGTACGTTCCGCTCTGCTTCACTGCCGAATTATACTCCGAAAAGCAGCCATCCGTTCATGATCCCACATTGATACTTACGAATGCTGATGCGTTCCGAAATTTTTTACCGGCAGCCATTCTCCCTTGCCTTTCCACCGTGGTTACTTCCATTTTCCGTACGCTGCCGTATCACTTGCCCTCCGCCGCTGCCTGGCATCCCAACGCCAACAGGTGCTGCGCTGTCTCCACCGCCGAAACCCAACACGATCAACGGCACCTCCGCGCCGGGCTGTGTGCTGTACGACAATGCCAATGGCAAACCGAGGAACGTCCCCTCCCGCGCGCCGGCGGCCTTCGCCGCCCAGCAGCCCCCAACGCCACAGCACCCGCACCCACAGCAAGGCCGCACGGACGTCGACGCCCCAGCCGTCGCCGACAAGGCATCCGCACGTCAGAGTAATGAATCGGCCTGCCACGGCCCTGGCCGCACCGCTGACACCTCCATCGACGCACCTCGACCCCTGCCGGCCCGCTCCTCGCAGTGCCTGCCAGTTGTCCGCAGCGCGCCCGTGCTGGGGCTGGGGGTAGGAGTGCTGCAGCAGCAGAGCGGCTGCGAGTCTCAGTCGGGCGGCTTCGGGAGCCCCGGGGTAAACCCACCGTGCGTCGGGTGGGGTGCCGCCACCCCCGCCCGCGATTCAGCTGCGGAGGTCCTGCGGGCTGGCGCGGCAGCGGCCGCCACCGGCCGGGCGGCGGCCGCCAACAGCTGCGGCGCCTCAGCCCCGGGCTCCGTCCCAGTCCACCTCCTCTCCACCGAGCCGGGCGGCAGACCCCACCATCCATCATCCAACGCCCCTCGGCAGCAAGCGAACCCGGGCCCGCAGCCGCAGCCGCAGCCGCCGCATCGGCCCAGCACCCCGGGTCCATGTGTGCGGGCTGTACGGGCGTCCCAGCTGCGGCCGTACCGTCCACCCGCGCAAAACTGGAGCACCCTGCTCCTTGCGCGCCAGGCCGCCGCCGGCAACGCCCGGCAGCACCAGCAGCAACAGCAGCACCGCTACCTCTACCACCACCTCTACCTCCACCAGCAGCAGCAGCAGCAGCATCAACAGCACCAGCAGCAGCTGCAGTACGCCCTGGATACTACGACCTACGGCTTCGCCGGCCGGAGCCTTCCTGACAGCCCGCCCATGCTGCCAGAGGGCCTACGTCCCAGCTCCTCCACTACGTCGGTGGAGATCCTGCCACCGCAGCCCGAGGCTCAGCCGTGGCCGCACCTGGAGGAGGAGGAGGAGGAGGACGTGGTTGACGGAGAGGAGGACGACAGGAAGGGCGAGGATCAAGGTGAGGGGCCGGGGGGCTGCAAGGCGGCGCCGCGCGGCGGCGCCGCCCCCGGCCATGCACCCGTGTGTGGCGGCGGCGGCGGACAGCGGGTGCTGGTCGACTGCGGGCTGTTGGACGACACGCAGCTGGCGCAGGAGGTGGCCCACCGCACCGCCGCCTGGGTGGCGGTGACCAGCACCTTCTTCTCCGACGTCCTCGCCGCAACCACCCACACCGACCTCGACCTCGAGCCGGACGGCCCCATCGCCGCCCTGGAAGAAGAAGACACCAACCTGGAGCGGACGGGTGGCGGCGGCGGATGCGGCACCGCCGCGGCGGCCGCAGGGAAGGCCCCCGCGGCTAGAGTCACAGTGCTGCAAGAGGACGAGGACGACGATGAAAATGAGGCGGCGGCGGCGGCAGACTTCAATGACGCGATGAGAGACGGCGCCTGCTACGTGGCGGCGCGGGCGAGGCCGCCGCTTAGGCGGGCCGGCCTGGGGAGCCCGCTGGGGGCGGTCACGGTTGTCTGCGGCGGCGCGGTACCGAGCCCTGGGGGCGGCTGGCCGGCCCTCGACTCGCTGAAGGACTCGCCGGGCAGCCCCGCCGCGGGCGGCAGCGGCGGCGGCGGCGCTGACCACCAGCCCACTTCACTACACCGCGCCTGCACGGAGCGCTTCCTCCGCAGCGCCTCCAACAGGAACATCCGACTGGTGGCCGCCGCCATGGGACACATCAGCGCTGGCGGCGGCGGCGGCGGTGCCGCCGCCGCCGCCGGTCCCTGCGTGTCGTCCCCCGGTGCCTCCGCCTCCGCCTCCGCCGCCTCCGCCGCCTCCGCCTCCGCCGCCTCCGCGATGCTGTCTCAAGGGCTCCTGCTGTCCGCCGCGCTGCGCATGTCCGGGGGCCAAGCCGCCCAGGCCGTCGCGGCGGCGGCGGCGCTGCCGTCGCCGCCGCACCCGCAGCGCCGCCAGGCCGCGGCGCCGGCGGGCCGTCAGCCCTGCCCGACGCGAGCGGAGCCGGTCCCGCGGCAAAGTGGGGGTGTGGGCGCAGCCCCGCACCTCCGTCCCTGGACCGCGCATGAGCACCTCTACTATTATCATCAACATCACCAGCCGCAGCAGCCGTCGCCGCAGCCGACGCAGCAGCAGCGCCACCCGGGTCAGCAGGCCCAGGCGCACATCTCGCCAGGTGCACGGCGCGGGAAGGCCGCGGGCGGACGCGCCCGGACGTCCACCGGCATCGCGACGCCCGCGGCCGCGGCGGCGGTGGCGATGATGAGCACGGCGCCGTCGTTCGCGGCCGCCATGCTCGCCGCCGACGCCGCGCGGAACAGGTCCGCGCAGCTGGCGCTGAGGCCGCAGGGCCCGCAGGCGCAGCAGAAGGTCCGGGCGCACTGATGGGTATCCGGGCTGTGTGACGGTCGCGGCGGCGGTGGGTGGTGGATGGTGGGCAGTGCGTGGCGGCGGTGGGCGGCCGTTGTAGACCGTTGAGCCCGCGGGGGCCGCACATTTCGCGGCCTGCATGGGGCGGGATCGGGAGCTTCGTTCTCAGGCCGGCAGAGCGTGAGTGCGTCACCTGCAAGGGGGGCCGTAGTGATGCCCAACAGGTGGCCCTGCGTGTGCGCTGTTAGGGTTTGTAGCCACGGCATGTAGGGTATGTAGGGTATTAGGGTTTGTAGTGGTGGGGTGGGCTGTAAGGGTGTGTGGGCACGTGCGGTCACGATGGCATGCGGGGCATGTCTCGAGATCGTGCCCACTCAGAGGCGGCGGGTGTACATAGGCGTGTGAGCTCCGATGACCTCGAGGGCGCCAGCTACGGTGTGACCACAAGAGGTGCGACTGACGCAGCGACGGTGGGCGAGTGCTTGCACCGTGCGTCATTAGGACTGGGGAGAGTACCGTGCTTGGTTAATCCTTGGATCTAGGGATCGTAACCGTGAAACCGTGCGTGGGATAGAACGCCCGAGAGGAGGCACATCGTCGCAAGAGGTGCGACTGACGCAGCGACGGTGGGCGAGTGCTTGCACCGTGCGTCATTAGGACTGGGGAGAGTACCGTGCTTGGTTAATCCTTGGATCTAGGGATCGTAACCGTGAAACCGTGCGTGGGATAGAACGCCCGAGAGGAGGCACATCGTCGCGTGTCGAAAGCAGGGGTCGATGACTGGGCGGGAAGTGGCGCAGGAATGCCAGTCCCAAGGCTTGGCCGGGAGTATCGTTCGAAGTGAGAATTTTGCGGGCTCGTGCGAACCGCTGCACGCTGAAGGCAGCAGCAGTACGCACGGCAGCTGTAGCAGGTGCGACATGTACGAGAGCGGTGTTTCGGGAACTGTCGGGTGGTCGTTTTGGGTTCGGTTGTGTGGTGTTGTATGTGGCCGTCGCTGCCAGTTTGTTATTGTCGTAGACGTTACAAGGTGGACCCGAGTCCCGACCGGGTGTTCCATCCAACGGGCCCAGATAGCTCGTGGGCGCCTCATCATCTCACCAACCCCTACCCAAGGACTGCGCACCCATCCTCCATCACCCGGGGGGGGTTCACGCAGTTTGTGGTACAACCGGCTCAGCGATGCAGAAGTTATCCATGACGGCACTGGACTACCTGTCACAAGGACAGCGCGGCGCAGATGAATGAAGCGGGTTCCGCGCATGCGTGTGGCTGGGCAGGTGTGTAGGACATGAGCAGTGTCTGGTGGACGAGGATGCCCTGGCTGGCAAACTCCTCATGCTGCAACTCGGGCATCATGCCATGCCATTCGTGCGTTGCCCGGCACGCCAGACGTTGTACGGCGTGGTCGGCGTTACGTTGGTTCGGGGTTGACTCGTTGAGGCGATGAGGGCCGATGGGCCGATGCTGGACTGTCGGTCGGGACCTCACGACCGGCCTGGGCACTCTGGTTGTTATGGTTGATTGCCGTGATTATTTTGCATTGGAAGAAAGATGGAAGATGCTGTAAGCGTGTAAGGTTAGCGCTGGTCCTGTTTGCTGGAGGGCAGGTGTATTTACCCATGCATTTAGTCTAGGCCTAGTTAGGAGGCAGTTGTACAAGGGTGTCCTGTTTAGGAAGCATGTTTAGTACGGCGGAGTAGTACGTACGACAGTTGGCGAGATTCCGGCAATATCCGGAGGGCGCCCCGCGCGGTTCGCACCGTCACCATCTGTGGCCGTGGTTTCCCTAGCCGCCATAACGATGTCAATCCCTAGCTGTTCATGCGAATTTAGACAAAAGATCTCTTAGTTTGTAGAAGCTCTCCTAGCCAAGCTTACTTGTCTAGCACGCTGATTGGTGCGAGGTGCGCGCGGCCACACCGCCAAGGTGCGGCCGCTCGCTGCTCATGGACTAGTGATGGTGAGGACGCACGGGCATCGCGTGCCGTCTTAGAGTAGATGATTTCACGAAGGGTCCTACAAAGCGGGGGCGCTGCGTGCGCCGCGAAGGTCCTTGAACGGGCCGGAAACCGGGCGTTGGTGACGCCAGTTTAGTTTGTTGGTGTGATTCGTTGGCACGGGTCATGCATGGCCAGCCCCGCGCAGCCGGGGGCCACAGCAGATGAGCTGCGCCCTCCGCCATCTCCTGCTTCCATTTCGGACGGAGGTGGAGGGAGGGTCAGAAAACCACCGATCATCCAGGCCCCCGAGTGGGGTCGTAGACACCAGGTCCACGCGCCGCACGACGAACGGCCGCCCAGACGGCGTACTGTATCATGCGCCCGCTTCCTAGTCCTCGGGAGCGGGGCGCGTCGTAGGTAGGGTTGTGTAATGTAAGGTTAAAGCCATGAGCTGCGCACATACGAACCTGTACGAACAGGCTTTCAACATGCCTAGCCGCCGACTTCCAAGACTTATCATGAGGGTAAAACTTTCCAGGGTTTGTGTTTGCGGGCCAATGTGCCAATCTCGCGGTACGGCACTGTCTTATTCTGCTTCTTGACGCAGCCGAGGGCTGTGACCTAACCGAAGCGTGCATCCTCAGTTCCTCACCAACTCAGCAGAGCAACCGACTACTGGTCGCGAAACTCAAGCCCTTATCGCATCTCATTATCGATTCGCGCAGCAATGCTTCCATGGCGCCTTCCTGGGGTCCGAACAATCCGATCCTGTCCGATCCCCCGTTGAGTTGGATGTCTCACGTAGGCGCTACAGCGCCGCAAGGGGACGGCTGATGCATGGCGGCCTCAGAATGTGGCTCAAATCAAGTACTGGACTCTGGACAGCTCCATGCCTCACTACCGTACTGCCGGCCGTGCGCCGGCCATGATGTACCGTATGCGCTTGGCGTGCACCCGCGGATGCTCGGAAAGATGCCCCATGCACGCGCATTTGAAGATGACCCGTGGGGTCCGCTGTAACATCTTTAATAGATTGCTTGCTCGCCCCGCTCCCGATGACACGCTGCTGTGCCACGTAGTCCAAGGCAGCGGAACTAGCCGGGCGGGGAACTCGGCCCGACTCGGAAAGGGACATGGATAGCTGGACCTGGGACGGGACAGCTGCAACCCTTGCACACCAGATGCTGTCCCCCATCAGTACCATTACCGTAAATGATCCCCGAGTCGCACATGGTCAGGCTCCGTAAGCGGCAGCCCCTCCGCAGCCCCAACCGCAGGAAGGGTGAGCCCCCTGTGGGCCACACCCGATGCCGGTATCGTCACTGTGGGTGACAAGACAAGACAACTTGACGCCGATTCGCAATCAGTTAACACAAATGTTTTTTTATGGATGATGTTACAGCGAACACCGCAGGTCATCGGTGACAGCCATAGCTTCCTCACCACACACTGCATAAACGGAACCGCGCCACCGTGCGTGGCGCACCGGACAGCAGGCTCCACAAGTGCACCGGAACACACCCCGGGTCCACACTACCAGGGAACCACCCCGTTCCTGAGAACCAACCATGGCAAGGGATAAAGCCCGCTCAGGGGGAGTTAGCCACCCGGGCGCCCCTGTCAGCGATCCACCGATGTTTGTGTGACGGAGGTCCCCCTCGGAGACAGCCGCTCCCACCCTAACCTCACGTCAAGAACCGCACCCCATTGCACCACACCACACCACACCACACCACACCACATTACACCGTTTTTTTTTCTTTTAACCACACTATACCGCTATCCGATACCCTTTCTCCTCCACGCCCGTTCCACCCGCACCGTCGCGCGGGACCTTTTCCAATTCAAAACAGCCCCTCCGCCCCTCCCCGCTCGCGCTTCCTCCCACTCCTTCTGCCCGCACCCCCTCTCCTCCACCTTGCCTCCCCTCTCCCTCCCCTCCCTCCATCCCTTGGCCCCCCCCGGCCCCCTCTCCGCCCTGCCCCCTCTCCGCCCTCAGTCCACCACCCGCACCAGCATCTTGTTCTTCTTGCCCGCCGCCACCAGCAGCAGCCGGCCGTCGATCAGGTCGGCCGCCTTCACCACGTACAGCTCCTCGCCCACCTTGGCGTTGTTCAGGTACACGCCGCCGCCCTTGATCAGTCTGGGTCACAAGGAGAGACGGCAAGGGAGGAAGGCGGCACGGGACAAAAGCGGCAAGGATGCCAAGAGCTGTTACGGATTGCGTCGACCGCCAGAGGCGAGGAGCTAGGGCTCGGTTACAGCAGCAGCAGCAGCAGCCGTCCGGTTTTGTAGTCCCGCCCGGCCCCCTGCCCCTGCCCCGCCCCGCCCCGTTTTGTAGTCCCGCCCGTCCCCGTCCCCGCCCCCATCCCGCCCCCCCCAACCCCCAACCCCCGGCTGCAGCAGGTGCCCGGGTAGCCGCTCACTTCCTGGCGGCGCTCTTGGAGGGCTGCAGCTTGATGGCCACCATGACGTCAGCCAGCGTGGCGCCCTCCACTGACCCACGGGTCAGGGTGGCGCTGGGGGCGTCTCCCGCCACCGTCTCCAGCGTCGCGGCGTCCAGCTGTGTGGCCGCCCCCGGCTTGAGGGCCTGGCGGGGGCAGGGGCAAGGGCAGCGGGCAGGGAGGCCGAACACGCGGCCACACCCAGGGGGGGATGTGAGGGGCGCGGTGGGGCAACGCACAACGCTACAACAAGAGGTTCGCAGGGACGCATCGTACTGCATGTCGTACTGCAGGTTGGGCTCCGGGTGAGGGACCCACAGCGGCCTTGCCTCGCCTCGCCTTGCGGCACCCGACTGTCGGGCTGTCGGTTAATACCCTGGTGTGGCCATGTCCGCAGCCTGTGTGGGCTCGGACCCGATCCCCCCCAGTGCGCCGGGCTGTGGGCTGTGGGCTGTGGGCTGTGGGCTGTGGGCTGTGGGCTGTGGGCTGTGGGCTGTGGGCTGTGGGCTGTGGGCTGTGGGCTGTGGGCTGTGGGCTGTGGGCTGTGGGCTGTGGGCTGTGGGCTGTGGGCTGTGGGCTGTGCACACCTCGATGCGTCTGGGCTGTCCGGGCTGTCTTCCTTCCCCCAGCCCCCCCGCGCGCACCTCCGTCGCCTTGATCGCCTGCGCGAGCCCCTCCTCGCCGTGCACGAAGCGCGTCACCTCCTCCGCCAGCCGCCGCTGCGCCGTGTTGGGCACGTAGCCGGGCGCGGCCATGGCGGCCTGCAGCGCCTCGATCTCCTCCAGGGGCAGGAACGTCAGCATCTTGAGCAGCTTGACCACGTCCGCGTCAGTGACCTGAGGGGTGAGGCGACCCGAATAGGGGGGGAGTAAAACCCAACGGGGGGGAGGGGGGATGGCGTTGGGGTGGGCGTGGGCGTGGGGGACAAGGGGGCAAATTTGAGCCGTCGTGCCTGGGCAAGTGGCAGCAGCGCAGGACCATTCACTTCCGGTGTGTCCGTCGTCGCCGCGTTCCGTCAATCTGGCTGGCGAGGAAGGGGTTCGCGGAAGCCCGGTGAAGCCGGCGGCAGCGGCGGCGGTGGTGGTGGTGACGGTGATGGTGATGAAAGGCGCAACGCCGTTTGGCCGCGCGCGCCCTCGGGTGGGGGACCCCCACCCCACCCCGGCCCCCACCCCAGCCCTTCCTTCCCTGGACCCCACCCCACGTTCCCACCCCACCCCACCTCACCCCACCCCGCGGGGCCCACCTGGAAGAGGTACTGGTAGAACTTGTACGGCGACAGCTTCTCTGCGGCGAGCCAGATGGCGCCCCCCACCGACTTGCCAAACTTGCGCCCCTCGCTGTCCACCTGGGGCGGTTGCGGGGGGGGGGGCGGTAGATAGGGGGCAGTGAAAGGGGGAGGGGGGGGAGGGCGGTAAAAAGCCGGCCAGTACAGAGGGAGCCAGTAAACAGGGGCGACGCGGGGAAAATAGACAGATGCCCCCTGCTTGCGAGGAACAGGCCGCCGTGAACGAGGCTAACGCTCGCTGTTGGTGGTTGTGGTGGGGGTGGGCGCTGCCACGTCCCTCGCACGCTGCCCCAACAACGCTGAACACACAACCACACTCTCAAGCGTAGCCACACATCAATGGTCGCCAACGGTAAGTTAATCGCAGGTTTTGGAAAGTATTCGGGCCTGGGCGGTTCTGGGTGGGTTTCGCATTACACACGCATACACACACACACACACACACACACACACACACACACACACACACACACACACACACGCATACACACACACACACGCGCGCGGGTGCCCTCCCGTCGGCGCACCAGCAGCGGGAATGTGAGTCCGTAGCAGGCGGGTGGCTCCCCGTCCTCTCCGCCCAGCAGCCGCCGGATGAGGTCAGTGCCCGCGGTGATGTTGCCCCACTGGTCGCTGCCGCCGATCTGGGGTAGGGGGGGGTGGGGGTGGGGTGGGGGTGGGGGTGGGGTGGGGGTGGGGTGGGGGCGGAGTAGGGTGGGGGGGAGCGGAGTGGGGGAATGGGGGGGGGTGGGGTTGGGGGGTTTGAATGAGAGAGTGGGTGCGGGTTAGCGAGGCTGCGGCTTCGTGGACTCAGTGGCAGAGAGCGACAAACCGGGCATTACCATACACACACATATGTATAAACAGTATAATCATCAAAAGCAAACATATTTTCCAATACATGTAAATGTGCTAGGCATTAGGCTCACATCGTGACATGCCCGTCTGTCCGTCCGTCAGTCGGTGGCACCCACCTGCACCCGCACGTTGTGCTCCCGGCACAGGTGTACGAAGTCGTACCCCTGCAGCAGCTGGTAGGTGAACTCGGTGAAGGAGATGCCCTGCTCGCTCTCCATGCGGGTGCGGACCTGGAGGGGAGGGGGGCGGGAGGGGAGGGGACGGGAGGGGAGGCGGGGGAGGGAGGGGGGAGGGAGAGTTTGGGTGGGCAGGGGGCAGTGCGGTGCGGTGCGGTGCATGGATGGGGGCGAGGGGCAGGTGTCGGGGCGGGGCCGGCAGGTCTAGTTGAAGCGGTCGACAAAGCGGGGAGGATCAGATCAGGGGGCGAGCAGGTGAGAGGCTGGGGGCGAGCCTATCGGGGTGGAGCATACCGGCCATGTGTTCAGAGGAACCAGTTGCCGCAAAAAAACGAAACCCGGGCCCCCCCCGCGCCCCAACCCCCTTCGATAACACCGGCACCACCTCTTCGCATTCCCCCTCCTCCGCCCCCGGCGGCCCCTCCTCCGCATTCCCTGCCCCCTGCCCCTCCCTTCCCCCTCCCTTCCCCCTCCCTTCCCCCTCCCTTCCCCCTCCCTTCCCCCCATAGTATAACTATGTCTACCAATCTCCCCCCTCCCCCTCTCCCTCCCCCCCCTCACCGAGTCCTTGGCCATCATGGTGCTGACCCGGGCGAACTTGCCCACCTCCCGCAGGAAGGTCAGGAAGCTCATGGGGCCGAACCAGTCCAGGTTGTTGAGCACCCGCACCGGGGGCACCTCGCCGCCCGGGGCGTTGCGGGTCAGGATGGAGGACAGCAGCTGCCGGATGGCTGCGGCCGGGGCGGGGGCGGGGGCGGGGGCGGGGGCGGGGGGAGGGGCAGGTTGCATGGGCGAGTGGGTGCGCGGGGCAGCGGGACGGGTCCGATGGGTGGTTAGGGTGGTTAGGGTGGATGATTTCCCAAAAGACTGAGCGGCAAGACGGGCATGTGTGCAGGGAAGGGCGGAGAGCAGAGATGGTTGGGGATTCCCCGGGGAGCGGGGACAGGGGGGTGTTGTGGCGATTTGGTAGGGCGGGAGAGGGAGAGGGAGAGGGGCCCCACAGGTGAGGGCCGCAGCCAGCAGCCCCCACTGCGGCCGTCCCCCAATCGTGTCCCGTCTGAGCGCGGGTCAGAGGACCTCGACCAACTTGACGAATGCCCCGTTGCTAGCCACCTTCACCCCCACAACCACAGTTCCGCCCCTGTCCATGTTCCCCCACCCCCGAACCCCCAAACCCCCAAACCCCCCCATCCACCCCCCCCCCACACACACCCACCCCGACCCCCACCCCCCACTCCACCCCTCGTGTGGGTGGCCACTCACACGCGACGTTGTGCTCAATCTGCTCCTCCGACAGCACCGGCCGCTCCGTGCTCCGCCCCGAGGGGTCACCCACCCGCCCGGTGGCACCGCCCAGAAGGGCCACCGGCTCGTGACCACACCTGGGGCGTGTGTGCGCGTGATTGGAGGTGGGGTGGGGGTGGGGTGGAACTGGGGGGGCCGGGAGGAGAGGCAGGTGACTTTCCGAGGCTTCGGGGGCTTTAAGTGCCATGAGGGGACGGGGGGAGGGATTATCCGCGGGGAGGAGGGGGAGAGGCGGCGGTTGGGGTGTCAAGGACCAGCGCCGGGCCGGGTAGGAAAGTCAGGTCCGGGTAAGAACGAGTGGGTTGGCGTCCATCGCGGCGCCAGCGGTAGGGTTGGGTACCGGGTTGAGAGGGTTGAGAATTGCACCGTATGTAGTGCAGGGTTGGGGTTAGAAACGCAGGTTGGGTAGGGTTGAGGTGGGAAATGATGCGTGGAGGTGGGAAACGCCAGGGCGGGCGGTTGCGGCGGGTTGGTGCAGTGCAGTGCAGTGCAGTGCCGGCCAGTGCCGTGCCGGCGTCCCCCCACCTCTGGAACCAGGACAGCACCACGATGCCCAGCAGGTTGCCCAGGTGCAGCGAGTCCGCGGTGGGGTCGAAGCCGCAGTACACGGACAGCCGCCCCGCCCCCGCCGCCCGCTCCAGCTCCTCGTTGGTCACCTCCTGGATAAGGCCCCGGGAGCGCAGCAACGACACGATGTTGGGCCGACCGCCCAGGCCGCCGGGGGGCGAGACATCATCTGCGGCGGCGGGGGCGAGCGGGAGGCCGGGGGGGAGGCCGGGGGGGAGGCCGGGGGGGAGGCCGGGGGGGAAGGAGGGAGGCGGAGGGAGGGGGGGGGGGCGTTGTTGGATGTGAAGAACATGGGGTGGGGCGGGCGGGGGGGTCGCGAGGGCGGGTGGGTGGGGTCGGGGGGAGGGGAGTCAAAGGGGGGCCGCACGGAGGCGACAGCAGGGGGTAAGGTGGGGGATCAGCCCTTCCCATCTTGAGCATCCAAGGCGGCGTGCATTCGGTGCCTGTCCATATGGTGAGGGGTGGTGCTGTGCCTGCGTTGCGGCGGTGCTGCCTTGCGGCACTGAAGCATGGGCGAGCTGAAGCGTGGTTCCAGAGCAGCCGCTCTGGGTTATTCACCTGATGCGGAGGTGGAAGCCGCTTGAACCTCGGCTACATCGGCAGCCGCTGCGCAGGGGACGGCGGGGGAGAGCCTGCTGCCCTGGAAAGGCGCCGGGCGTCGCCGACGGTCCGCACCCGCCCTGCAGGAGCGCGGTCAAGGGCATGTTGCTGACCTATTCGTTTACCCAAATAGCCTTCAATTGCCACAGGCGATAGATCAGGGCCTCGGCACTGCATTGAAGGAATGCAAGTATGCAAGCCACGGCAGGGAGTATCACCTTGTGGTGCGGGATGCCAGACGCTGTTGTAGCAGCATGGTGATGGTTTGTATGATGCAGCGTAGACGCTGAGGTTGGCAATCTACTCTTTACGGAGAACGACTATGCGATGGCCGAGCAAATCCCTGTCGCCACAAGTTTGGAGCGCTCTTGCGATTCTACTTTTTGGCTGACGATGGTCTGCTTTCCTAAAATTATCAGTCTTCAATTTGCACACACACAATTTGTGTTCTTTCTTCTGGATCACCTCACTATATCAACATGATTAGCAGCTTGGAAAGCACAATGTTACATGTATTGATGTTCTATAATATATAACATTGCGCCATGCTTCCCATTACATTTGCGGCCCGACCTGCCTTGAATGCGGTCTGTCGGGCGTCGGCGCTTCTTCATTTGACGGAGATTCCGCCACAAATTCTTAAACCTAATAGATCGTACTATGAAGATGCTGTAGCTAACAATATTGCACGGTTTGGAGAGCATGTTCCGACCGCGACCATCGGACTTCGCTGTCCCGAAAGTACTCTCGCACTGCCGACGTCATCAGAACGTCTTCCTGGTCATAGCTCGACCTATACGCCTCATCATAAAGCATCCCTAAGCGGCTTTGTCGGGCGGTGCGACCGTCTCGTCCCGCCCGTCCAGCACCGTCCAGCTGCTTCACCCGCGGCTGCGGTCCTGCGCTCCAGCCCCTCAAGGTCATCAGAAGCGCCACGTCAGCATCATCTGACAGATCACAAAATACCCACTCCATTTGCGGCGGGACCGGCCTTTCCCCCACACCAGCCCGCCGCGTTCCGCTCCCTCCATGCTTCCACATCCACGGCCTCATCGGACCCCGCGGAGTCAGCCTCCGCGGCCTCCTCCCCTTCCCCATCCACCACGGGGCTGGGGCCGGCCCGCGACCCCGCCCACATCCGCAACTTTGCCATCATCGCGCACATCGACCACGGCAAGACCACTCTGATGGACCGGCTGCTGGCCGCGTGCGGTCACGTGCCGGGGGAGGACCGTGCCATGGACAGCCACTCCCTGGAGCGCGAGAGGGGCATCACCATCCTGGCCAAGGTGGGGAGCGCCCGGGGTTCGGATCCCTCACTTCAACGTGCAACGCTTCAACCCCCGGGGGCGCCGCTGCATGCAGCATGCTGGTGCAGCAGCAGGCCTTCGCATCCGCGAGACGCCTGGCGCGGGAAGCGCGGGAGGGTGGGGCTGATACCGTGACACGGCCTGCTGCTGCTCGCGGCATGTTCCCCCGCGCTCGCTCGGCGTGTTGAGGTCGGCGGATCTGGCGCACCCCCACGACAGACTCGGTATGCCGTACATGCGCTACAGGTGACGAGCTTTACGTGGCGCGGCTTCCAGATCAACGCGGTGGACACGCCGGGGCATGCGGACTTTGGCGGCGAAGTCGAACGGTACAGAGTACGGCGTGTACGGCACGTGTACAGCACGCTTGACGCCGTGAAAGCGATTCTCGGGCCGGGGATCACCCCCAGGCCGCGGGGGCCTCGGGGACATGGGGAGCGGGCCAGCGCCGGGCAGGGGGGGGAGGCGTTCCCCCTAGGGCTGCGGAGTGGGGAATTGGTTGGGTCCGTTAGTTGTTGCAGATGCTCATTTTGTGCTGGGTTTGTTTTCATTTACTTCGTGGTTGGTACCTTGGTAGGTTAGCGCTTAAAGCTGGGAAGGCACGGAGTGCGGATCTAGACCGCCACCCACCACCCACCCCACACAACCCCACCGGCCCCCTGACCCCTACCCCCTGACCCCCCCTGGCCCGCTCCGGAACCGGCGCGTTCCCGCCCGCTCCCACCGGCGGCTGCCGCCACTCACCGCCGCCACAACGCCACCTGTCCTTTCGCCCCTTCAGTCAATCATGACAGCCAGCCCCTGAGTACGTCCACCCATTTCCTACATCCCCCCCCACAGACACCCCTTCTTCCCCTTGCCCCCCCCCCCGCCGCCAGGGTGTTGGGCCTGGTGGACGGGTGTGTGCTGTTGGTGGACGCCGCCGAGGGGCCCCTGGCCCAGACCAAGTACGTGGTGGCCAAGGCGCTGGAGCGGGGCCTCCGACCCGTGGTGGTGCTCAATAAGGTGGGGGGGGCGGGGGCGGGGGCGGGGGCGGGGGCGAGGGCGGGGGCGGGGGCGGGGGCGGGGCGGGGGCGGGGGCGGGGGCGGGGGCGGGGGCGGGGGCGGGGCGGGGGCGGGGGCGGGGGCGGGGGCGGGGGCGGGGGCGGGGGCGGGGGCGGGGGCGGGGGCGGGGCGGGGGGGGGCGGGGCGGGGGCGGGGGCGGGGCGGGGGCGGGGGCGGGGGCGGGGGGGACATGTGAAAAGGGGGCCCCTGCGAGGGACGGACGCGCCCCCTTGACCAACATAGGGGGTGAGCCCGCCGCGGGGTCAGCAGTCCGCTTCCCAACCCTCTTCCCAACCCGCCGTGCCCCACGAGCCCTCGACACCCCGCGGCCCCCTCCCCATCCATGGCAGCAGCGCAGTATAAATATGTCTACCAATTTCCTATACCCCTTCCCCCCCTTCCCCCCGGTCAGGTGGACCGGCCCGCCGCCACCCCGAGCGCTGCGCCGCCGTGGCCAACGCCCTGCTGGATCTGTTCGTGTCCCTGGGGGCCACCGACGAACAGCTCGACTTCCCGCTGCTGTACGCGTCAGCCAAGCAGGTGAGTGCGGGCGGGTGGCCAGGTAGCGAAGCTGGTGGGGGGGAAAACGGGGATAGACTCGTCATCTCATCTCATCCTGGCCGGCATGCCATCCGCAGTTCCCCACCCGCACCCGCACCCGCACCCACACCCGCACCCCGGCAGGGCTGGGCCAGCCGGACGCTCCCCGCGGGGCTGGTCGGTGGGGCTGAAACGGAGGCGGCGAGTGGGACGGAGGTGGCGGGGGTGCTGCAGGCGGGTATGGGGCCCCTGCTGGACACCATCGTGGATCAGGTGCCGCCGCCCGCCACGGCCGCCGACGTGGAGGGGCCTTTCCGTCTGCGGGTGGCTATGATTGAGAGGGACCCCTACATCGGCCGCATTGCGACGGGTGGGCGGGGTGGGGGTGGGTGGGGGGGTGCAGTGTGTGGGTATGCGGGTGCGGGTGGGTGGGTGGGCTTGCGAATGGGTGGATGTATATGGGGAGAGGGGAGTGCGGGTTACGGGGGAGGGGGTGCGTGTGGGAGGGGAGTGGGGGCGCTGCAAGAGAGCGGGTGGAAGGGGGTTGGACAGGGGTTGGATGCGGCGCCGAGATGCGCCGAGTCCCGGGCAGGTGGGGGCGGGGCGGTGTCGTTGCAAACCCGGCAACTGGTGCGGCGGGGCCCCTGCAGGTTCGCTCGTGTGGTGTGGTGTGGTGTGGTGTGGTGTGGTGTGGTGTGGTGTGGTGTGGTGTGGTGTGGTGTGGTGTGGTGTGGTGTGGTGTGGTGTGGTGTGGTGTGGTGTGGTGTGGTGTGGTGTGGTGTGGTGTGGTGTGGTGTGGTGTGGTGTGGTGTGGTGTGGCGTGGCGTGGCGTGGCGTGCGTGGCGTGGCGTGGCGTGGCGTGGCGTGGCGTGGCGTGGCGTGGCGTGGCGTGGCGTGGCGTGGCGTGGCGTGGCGTGGCGTGGCGTGGCGTGGCGTGGCGTGGCGTGGCGTGCGTGGCGTGGCGTGGCGTGGCGTGGCGTGGCGTGGCGTGGGCGTGGCGTGGCGTGGCGTGGCGTGGCGTGGCGTGGCGT